>VNJY01000744.1:0-62747 GCA_008042715.1 Drosophila bocki
TGCCGATACTGAGGCCTATTTTGAGGGCAAAAGTTCAGCCTTCTACAAAAATGGCATCGAAAGGTTGGAGAAGTGCTGGACTGAGTGTGTAGCCGTAGATGGAAACTAAATTAATGAATAAAACTAAATTTTCAGAAAAAAATGTGTTTTTCCTTCTTAGGCCGGGAACTTATTGAGCGGTGTGGTACATCTCTTGATTTCGTTTAAATGCTTTACTTTTTTACCTCTTTACATTTTCCTTATATTTTAAGCTTTTTTTTTTTGGGTAAAAAACGCCTCCCGCGCTCTCACAGTCTTGTGAGTTATTTTTTTTTCCTCCGTTTTTTTTTTTTTTTGGTTGCGGTTCTATAAAGTTATTGGCTTTTGTTTCGCCTCAGCGGAGATCTATTTGGGATTTGTTCATTGTCTCGGTTTATGGGGCTATCCGAAAATGAGTTTTTAGCATAAGAATGGGGAGTAAAAACCATAAAAGTTTATTGCATTCGATCGCTTTGGGTGGGTTTTTCTTTCAATTCATTTCTTTTTTCGGTTGCAACAGTAGGAAGGGGAAACTCTGTTTAATTGCCTTAGGAAAATCGAACATGGAAATTAATTAAAATTAAGATCGTTAAATAGGAAAAACGTAAACTCGTGACAAAATAGCTGATGAATTTTAGTTGGCCATAAAGCGAGGCGGGGAACAATGGCTCGTTAGGGTTTTGCCATATCGGACACACCTGGTTTTTTCTTCGTTTTGGCACGTGTCTATAATTCACCTGATCGACCAGTTCAGTCTCATCAATTTTGATGAGGAAATTAGACGTTGTCCAATGGGGAATATGAATATTTGATTCTATTAACAGAACATATATTCGAACTGGGGTTTTTTTTATGGAATTGGGAAAATTGATTGAGATGATTATTACATTATTTTGCATATTTGTTCTGGGTACTAAAACTTGGTTATTAATTAATTCATTATTAATCGAGAAATATGTCTCCTTAAACTAATAAATCGTAGTCTTAGGAAAGGCCTTTTTTCTAAAACTTACTTAGCATAAACTTCTCTAATAAATAAGAATAACCCACGTCTGGAAAAAGTAGCAATCACTTGAACAAAAGGCCTTAAGAGCTCTATTCACGGTTTGAAATTCTTGAATGGAACAGAACAATATACCAAGAAATTTATGAAGAGATCGGCTTAGCATACAAAGTAGATTAACTGCAAGAGGGATTAGTGTTTGAGTCAAAGTTAAGCCGAGAAGAAGTGTATTTGAAGAATAGGAAAACGACTAGAACTCGTGCTAAGCCAAAGGGAATTATTTATAAAGATGTTTCACTTGACTTTTCGATGAAATTAAATATTTATTTATCAGAAATAGATCTCTAAAGGTTTAAAAATATATTTAATCGATCTCATTCTCCATTTTTCATTTGAATTTAATCCCTTTGACACATTCTTGTTGCATCCTTTATTAATACAGAAATCTTTAGTCATAACTTTAAAGCATTTTCAATTTATGCTAACGACATTATCAATCCAGGCTGAAGCAGCAGCAGCAGCAGCAGCTGCATTCCCGAACCCATAAAACTTCATTAGCAGTTCAGAAAACATGGCCGCGAAATTAGCAAAGCTCTTTGAAATTAATGGCCGGCAGAAAGGCAGAGACGCAGAGAGGACGCACTCCAAATGTGTAAATCTCATGGATATTAATCAAGAAAATTATATAGACAAGGCTGGGAGAGCAGAAGGCACCCGAAGGAGGATCGCCTCGGCTAGGGCAACTTGTTTTTCCACCACAGGCCATGATTATGCTAGATTTTTAATAGCTTCGACTATAATCTCAGATGCTGCTGCTGCTGCTGCCCCGAAAGGGTTTTTCAGATTAACGCATGTGAAGTGCAGGCAGCCGGGCAGGTCTTGGACTATAATTATAAGTCTGCGTTTTCCTCCTCTCCTCCTCCTCTCTTGGTTTCTTGATTATTAGCTACCTTCGCCCCAGCAGGAAAATCGTATAGCCCATGTCCCGAAGGGATTAAAAAAAAAGGAGAGAGAGACGCGATGCCTGGCCAAGAGCATTCCGAGCTGCAAAACCGATCTGGGCGACCCTTTTTTTTCGTCTTTCTTTCCTTTTTTTTACCCCCTCCCCCTGTCTTGTTTGTTGTTTTTGTTGGCTGGTGTTTTGTAAGCAAACTGAAGTTGAAGTGTGGAGGAGAGGAGAACCCGGTAAGCACTCCTCGGCCCATAAGCGAGATATGGTCAGCAGAAAGGGAGGAGGCCCTGGGCTGATGAACTAACAAAATACCCTGGGGGTGTGGGTTTAGGATATGTTTTTCTTCGGAAATAAAATAAATAGGAGTTAAAGGGGGTTTAAGGATGGTTTGTAGGGTTTATAGCATTTGAAAAAAAAAAAATTAAATATATTCCCATAAAAAGTAGCTTACATTGGATGTGGAATAAAATTAAATACTAATGGGATGCTATAAAATTATTACAATTATTCTAGATGATAAAAATAACTACTTTATATTTATTTGGATTACTTAGATATATTTATTGTAACGTTTAAATATTAATATAGTGCATATACCCCTTTTGACACCTAAAAAAAAGTAAGTACTGGGCAGTAAGACAGCCTGGACATTTCCAAGCCATCGTAGGCCATCATCAGAGGGACAAACTCCCCTTCTACACCTCTCGGCTCTTCACTCTCTACGTTTTCTATACAAACACTAAATCCGTTTGCCCAGTTTGTGTGTGTGTTTGTATATATTTTTCTGAGTTTTTTTTTTTTTTTATCAACTGAAACCTTTTCACTCTGCGCTGTGCTTGGGCCTCAGACTCTGATGTTTACACACAAAAACCCAGCCAACAAACGAACCGATCCCGGACCCAGGCCGCAGAAGACGTAGAAGAAGCAGAGGAGGAGGGAAAAAAGTGGCAGCCAAATTGCTCCTCGATATCTTTTCTTATTTTTCCTACGCCAGCAGTAGTAGTTGGTCTTCTGGCTCTTTTTATTATATGTACGATACACTAGGAAAAAAATAGAGCACCAAAGATATAGAATATAAATGTTAGCCTTTGAAAAAGTAAAGTTTCTTAGAAGTATTTTAAATCAGGCTGAAAATATTTGTTTTCAAAAATGGATTTACCTAAGAAAAGGGTGTTTTTTAAGAGTTTTTGTCTTAAAATTCCCAACTGGTTATGCACCAGCAAACGAGAAACGTAACATTTTGCTCAGATTTCTGCAAAATTTAAGTAAAGTAATTTTTTTACGACACTTAAGATCACTTGCATCCGTAAATCATTAAAATAAGATATCAACCCAAGAATAATACCATCCTGGAGTAAATATCCTAATTTTTTTCCAGTGCCCTCATAGCCATAGTACACATATTGGAAATTTTTAAGCTTCATTTGCTGGGCAACCGTTTGCGCAAACGCTGCGCTGCCTGTGTATCTGTAGTATCCGTGTATCTTTGTATCGCGGTATCCGCATCTGTATCGGTATCGGTATCTCACAACTCTCTCCCTCCCTCTCCCTCTCTCTCTAGTCTACGTGCTGTCGCTTTTGCGCTGATGATGTCCATTATTTACATGGATTTTTATTTGTTTTTCTTATTTGGCTTGACGTTTTTTTTTTTTTTTTTTTCAAAAGTGCCGATGTTTCAAAAAGATAATGAACGCTGGAATTGTACATTGTATGTGCACAGAGTGTGTGAGTCCGAGGGGGGACGGTCGTCGTAAATGCAAAAGTGAGGAAACAACAAAAGCCTAGAAAAAAGTCTCGGTACAAAGCAGAAAAAAAATAATAAAATGGAAATATGAAAACCAGAAACGGGTTACGGTTACACTTTCGAGGCTACCAGAAAAATACGTGAGCCGGAGTTGGGGGAGTTTTATTATTATTATCGATATGGGATCGTAATCGAATGAGATATTAGTGGCTCATCCACTGATCATATCAAGGCGGATTTATTGTAACCCGAGTGTCATAAACAGATCAGATAAGCTTCTTTATTGATACACCATATAGATTAGATTAGATATATATTTATACACATAGGTGTAGGTTTGGAGTTCGGTATTATTCAATTATTAAGCTATAAAAATGGGGATTAGTTTGGCATGTGCTTCTGAGGGAAAACCTGTGGAGGTTTGAGTGGGTTAACTGAAAGATATAGTGTTATGAGTTGGTATTTATTATTCAATAATTAAAAGCGTAATCACAAAGCTATATAAAAAATAGAAATGTGATGAAGTAATAGAAATTAGCATTGGAAAAAATTATAATAAACTTAGGGTTCAAAGAATTTATAAAAATCTATTTAAATAAAATTTTAAATCATTTTTCTACAATAAATATATTAAAAACTAAGTTTTTAGGCTCTCTAAAGCATTTCATTACAATTAAATCATTCTTCAGTCACAAGATCATCACATTTTGTACTAAAAGTCACCCTGATAACCCCAAGATAACACCTTCGTTTCACAGATATTTAAATTATGATCATGAGGTTCTCCTCATCTAATTTTTTCCACTTGAACTACGCATTCCGCTTGCCAAGTCATTCCATTCCCTATAAAGCCATAACAATGAGACTCATGATCAAGTCATGATTCCAGCTACTTTATAGAGCTAATCTGACAGCGGGCACTCTCGGTCGACAATGCCAAAAAACTTATTTCCATAGATAAGAGCTCCACAATAAACCCAGAAGAACGGTACATCTACCCACAATGGGCGCCTTTTCAACTGCCTCAAAATCTTAGCCAGATTTGTATATATTTTTTTTACTTCTTTTGACTGATCTGTTGACTCTTAATGTTGATCTTGATGACGTTGCAGCATTTTGCATTCAAAATCAACCGAGACAGAGAGCCAGAGAGTGGGATTCTAGCAAAATGATAAGCAAAACTGTCATTGCCCAGACAGCAGGGTAATTTTTTCTACCTTTTTTTTCTACATTTTTCTACCTTTTCCCCGTCTTCTCTTGGGTTTGCTCAACTGGTTATAAATTTAAATGAGGCGCTCAGACAAAACGGAATGGAGAACACGGTAAAAAAAATGGGGTTAAATTTGTATTTAAATTTTAATATTTTTTATGGGGTTTTTTTTAAACCAAATTAAATTTTGAGAGGTTAAATAAATGGCACATTTTGAAATCTTTTGAGTTAAAGGAAGATCTTTAAAATTTCCATATGATTTAATAATAAGATTGAGACAGAATCCAAAGGTTTATCTTTCAGAATTTAAAAACTGATCTCTTCAGGATTTTATATATTTTTCAGAAAGCAAAGATATAACAGACCCCCTTTTATATATATTCTTCTAAAATATATTATTTAAGACTTTTAACAATTTCTAAACTCAAGATCGTCTTGACCCCTTCATTTTCTCCGTGTTAAGTCTAAAAAAACCCTGGCATTCGGACGCTCCACAAGTTTTATGGTTCTGGCCATCATTGTGATCATTATTATCTGCATTATTTTGTTGTTATCGCGATGATCACGTTCTCCGCTCCGCTCGGCGCACTCAGAAGTCGAGGCTCCTGTTGCGTAAATCCAGTAAGCAGTCGGTCGAGTTCGGTTCGGTTCGAGTCATTTACCAAAAGCGACGGCAACTTGGCTGGCTTGCTGCCTGCCTGCCTGCCTGCCTGCCAGCCTGCCCCTGTATCTGCATCTGTGTGCGCTTTGTATCTTTGTATCTAGCAGTGCCACTGCCGTATCTGTGAGTGCCGTATCTGAGCCGCGGGTAGCCTAGTGTGCGTCTGTGTTTATATCGTTACTACTGTGCTGGCTTACTTGCTTACTCACAGCAGAGGCAGGTTTTTTTTTCGTAGGTTTTTAGACGCACAATCTTATCTAACCTGGCAGCAGCGGCAGCACCAGATCGCGCCAACTGCGACTCGTTTTCAGTTTAGTTTCACTCGCCGTCGTCGGCAGTCCGCCGCTGATAATAATAAAACAACAACAAAGGCTCAAAGAGCCATAAAAAAAACGGAATTCATATGGAAAAGTGCAGGAGTGATAAACCCTTTAGTTACCCTGTGAAAATCAAGATTCTAAGTCAAAGCTTATTGGTAATTTTCCAAAGAATTTCGGGTTGAATCAGCTTAAAGGGCTGTTTTGTAATGAAATTAGTGAATGTTGAGCTGTTTATTTATTTTATTTATTGCAAATGCAATGAAAGTCGGTTTATTTTGCGATAAGAAGTGCAAAAAATAAACTTAAAGGTGTTATATCGCATTAAAAGTGAGTTAAAACTTGGAGTAAATGGAAAATGCATTGAAAACTTTTTGGGGAACTTTGAAAATACAAATAATAGTTTGTAAATATAAAAAGTAAATTTATAAAAATATTTTGAAATGTTTAAAATATTTTGGAATGAATTTTGGAATATTTAGTAAAGTTTTTGAAGCTTAATTTTTGATGTAAATAAGGTTTTCAGGGTACCCAAAGCCCCGAATTTAAGCCTCCAACTAATTAATATAAATTTAAATACAAATTAATACAAATTCCTTCCAAGATTGTTTCCCCAGTGGGTTTATCATGCCCCGTTCTACCTTGACAGCTATAAAATACAGCCTGGAAATAACTGTTTATTGCACTTGAAACGCAATTAAGATAAGCCTCGACAAAAAAAAGAAGAAAAAACAACGAGAGCCCAATTAACCTGCTACAATTAGCACGGCCAAGGCGTCTCCACTAATTGTTATTTACTGCCACCTTACACCCTGCCAGCCCTAATTTATTTTCCATTTTCGTTTTCAGTTCTAACGGCATGTGAGAGAAGCCCCACACGATGCCCACGGAAAGCTCATCCAGCGAGATCTCCGGCGGAGGAGGCGGCGGAGCGATTCCCATGCTGCGCCCCTCCCGCATGGATCAGTTCATGTCCTCGGTGGCAGCGGCAGCGGCTGCCGTTGGTGGAGCGGCCGCAGCCTCGGTGGAGCGGAACGGACCGGGCGGAGGAGGATCCTCCGATGGTGGCTCCCAGAATGGTGGCGATTCCAGGAACTCCTCGGCCAGCCGAATGTCCGCCTACGAGACACAGCTGGCGTATCAGCAGCATCTGGCGGGACTCCATGGAGGACCACCGGGGCCACCACCACCGCATCACAGAGAGATCTCCGCCTTTGTTCCGGTCCTGCCCACCGGAAAAGTGAGGCCCGGCAGTAATTCTAACTACGAAATCATCGCCATGATGGCGGACAAGCGCAAGGAGCTGGCCCTCCGGGAAGCAGCGGCTGCGGCTGCCATGCTGGGACGTGGTCCTGGGGGTGGCCCACCTGGAGTACCGCCACCGGGAGTACTGTACGCCCCGCCAGGTGTCCCACCGCCGCCATATCTCACCGGACCGGGACCTTCGCCCACGGGAGCCGGAAGCTTTCCCTTCCCGCCCGGAGCTGCTGCAGCGGCGGCGGCTGCTGCTGGTCTCTTCCCGCCCGGCTTGGGACCTGGTATGCACGCCGGCCTGGACAGGCGGCTGCTGCGAGCACCGGGACGGGCTTCGAGGCCCAAGAAGCAGTTCATCTGCAAATTCTGCAACCGGCAGTTCACCAAGTCGTACAATCTGCTCATCCACGAAAGGACGCACACGGACGAGCGGCCCTATTCCTGTGATATCTGCGGCAAGGCGTTCCGGCGACAGGATCACCTCAGGGATCACAGGTGAGTTGCGACTGATATTAAAAAAAAAGAAAAGATAACTAAAAGGGGGAGTGTCTGCCTTGGTAATTGCCATCCAGGCGGCTGCAGACCTGCAGTTAAGTTTAAGATTTGATTTGGACAAGTAGGAGGCTCAAGGAATACCCTTAAAAAGGTGGAAAATATGGAGGATGTATAGGAGAAATATATAAATAATATTATTTATTAATTAAGGGATCAAGGGAATTAAGAAGAAGTAATTTCATAAATATTTAAAGTTAAACATGAGCTTTAAATAAATTAAAAAGCCCCTAATTAAACTGGAAATCCTTCTCAAAACTAACTTAAAAAATTCCTAGAATATTCTAGCCTTTCTTTTCCCATAAAAATAATCAAAAATTCAAGCCTTTTCCGACTCTATCTTAACCGAAAGAGTACAACACTTGACGCAAGCCAAGGCAACAAACAGCAAAGTTAATTAACTCTGTTTGGTTTTCCTTTTGCGGGCTCCAACAGCCAGCATTAAAGTCGGAGGGAATGCCACGGGGAGCTATATATATATATATGTATATATAGGATCCCAGCCCCGATCCCAGGCAGCAGGTCTCCTCCGTACTCGGGCAGCCTGTCCGCAGAGCGTTCTGTCTTTTGATCGTTCGGTATCGGTCCATTTGTCGTTTGTTTGCTTTTTGCCGCGGGGCTAATTCTTCTTTTTCCACCGCGTCCGAGAGCATGGGAGAAGAATCTCGGTAGAGGCAGAACCTGTTTTCGGGTCTCGCCAGCAGCAGCTGCTGGCTGCCTCCGATGAGGCTGATGCTGAAGCTGATGCCGAGAAGATGGGGACTTCCACTGGGGGCCGAGATGCTGCTGCTGCTGCTGCGGCTGCTGCTTGCCAACAACAAGTGGACGCCATTGCCAAGATGGCCGCCATAAACATTAAAAATTAATGCAGGCAAAGGCAAGTTCAGCATATAGAAACTTAAATACCCTTCAAAGTCGTTATTTGAGCGTTTTTTGTACTTTAGGAAAATCTTGTTTAGGTAGATTTCTAAAGCTGAATAGTTAGGTTAATCTGTTTTGTAGGGTAAAGGAGGCAGGCATTAAAGCTATTTCAAGTCCCCATCAGAATTGTTTAATCCTCTCTGATATTCTTTCCAAAATTAACCCTTAGTTAGGGAATCACAGTATCGTTATTTCAGCAAGCTAAATGTTTACCGTTTTGTCTTAAAGTAAATGCCACATTAGAGCCACAATAACTGTCAACCTGAACCACCAATTGCAGCTACCAAACCACCCACACACATTACCCTATAATATTTCATTTGGCTAACCCCTCTATTCTTTGCCTCCCCAGGTACATCCACTCCAAGGAGAAACCCTTCAAATGCACGGAGTGTGGCAAGGGCTTCTGCCAGTCGCGAACGCTGGCCGTGCACAAGATCCTGCACATGGAGGAGTCGCCGCACAAGTGTCCCGTCTGCAGCAGGTCCTTCAATCAGCGCTCCAACCTGAAGACCCATCTGCTCACCCATACGGATCACAAGCCCTACGAGTGCTCCTCCTGCGGCAAGGTCTTCCGCCGGAACTGCGATCTCCGGCGCCATGCCCTGACCCACGCCGTGGGCGAGGTCAACTCGGGCGACTATGTGGACGTGGGTGAGGAGGATGAGGCCAGGAACTTGAGCGGCGACGAGGAGGATTCGTTGCTGGAGGTGGACTCGCCCCGGCAGTCGCCAGTTCATAATTTGGGTGACTCCTCCGGTGCTGGCGGTGAGAAATCAGAGTCCGAGCGAATGAGACTCAAGCGAAAGGCCGGCGCCCTGGAACATCATCAGGAGGATAGTGAAGAGGAGTTCGATGACTACGACGAGGAGGAGGATCTGCACGATTTGCAGGCCAGAGAGGGAGCCGGAGGAGAAGAGGAGGAGGACTTTGACCCAGAGGATGAAGAGCGGGCAGAAGTGGCTCTGGTGGCAGCTCGTTTCCAGGCAGGCAAGGCTGCCGCTGCTGCTGTCGCCGGTGATGCCATATCCTCCAGCGTTGCCTCTGCATCTTCCAGTGCCTCCGGCAAGCCGGAGAGGCAGGGCGTCACACACTGCCACCACGAGGGTGGGGAGACTTACACGATGAGGCCACATGGCGAGAAGCATCTGGAGGAGCCGCCTGCCAATCCCAGTCTGGCGGTACCACCTTCCTTTGTGCGATACCCGCCAGGAGCCGGACCACCTCCTCCACCTCCACTGGGATCGCACCCAGGACACCCACACTTGCTGCCACCCAATGGCGATCCCTATTTACCGATCCTCCACGTTCGCCGTGATCTGCACCACAAGAGCCTGAACCTATCAAAGGCAGCTCCACCGCCACCGACTCCTCCTAGCATCAGCATCCAGCCCGAGACGAGTAAGCCACCCAATCAGCCCCTACACTCGCCGCACGAGGCGATGCCCAGCTTCCTGGGTTCGATTCCCATGCGAAAGAGGATCCTGCCGCCACCGCCGCCGCCACCCACCTTGGACCTGATGGATCCCCAACACCATCACAATCACCATCATCCCGGCCTGGGTGTTCCCAGGACCTTCGTTGATAGCCCGGGTATATATGCCTTGAATATGTCGCGACATCCACCGAGGCAGCTACTGGGAAAGCCTCCGCCGAGTACGGAAACTAGTGCGGTGACCAGCTCCGAAAAGGGAGCACCACCTAGGGTAGGAGCACCACCTGTGGCAGCCCCACCCATAGCACCGCCAGCAGCGCCGCCCAGAAGGACAGGTTTCAGCATCGAAGACATCATGAGGCGTTGACCCTAAACTAAAACTGTGAGGGAGGCCACGGAAATCGTTGTGATTTTGAAATCCAATTGGACTAAATAAATGCACAGCGATTTCCGCGGTACCTCTGCCAAACTTAAATATCTATAAAACATGATCTGAAACCGATTTCGGGTCCTTAAAAACTTGTTCCCATGAGGGGTATTCATCCCGAAACATTTAACATTAATTTAGAACTACGTTTTAGTACATTTTAGTACAATGTCTCTAGGCAAGGCAATAGACCTAAACTAAGTAATAAAAATATATAAAAATAAAGCATTCTCTAAGCTGTAATTCTAAACGTAAAGAAACTGAAACTCTGTTGTTGCATTTTATAGAGCCCCTAAAAATATATATATATCATATATATAAGTTAGGTTTTAAGAAACTTAGCTTAAATCTAACCACTTAAATGCTTAAGTACGAGAGTCTATCGCTTAGTTTTTTAGTTATTTTCTCGTGTATGTTAGTGTGTGTGTGCCTGGCCCCAACAACACTAAGTGTTGCTCTTTTCTTGAGTGGATGCCAACTTTTAATTTATGTTTCCTTATCCCGTAAGCTAATCTTAATTAAGAAAAAAAAAAGACGCGAAAATCGTAAATCGATTTTGTTTGTAGGGGAAAAAAATGGTTGAAAGTAAAAGTAAAAAAACAAAATCAAAAATCGAAACTAAGCAACATTCCAGTTGAACCTTATGTAATTTAGGCTTAGTTTAGTTTTCAAGCCTTTTTCGTAGTGCGTAAGTGAGTTGTGTAAGTAAGCATTCCATTCCATGGTCTTCCTTGAATTTTAAATGATTTTTTATTCAATCCATATAGCGAGTTAGTTTTATTACAAATAAAGATTGCATTAATATGGAAAATGTCTGTTTTTTATTGTTTTAGAGAATGGTAAGCATATATTGCATACTTTCTTAAGCATCTTGAAATGATTTCAGGTTAAACAAATTTAAATATTTTTACGTCAAAGAAATAACATTCTTCCCATAAGAAAACTCCAAGGTCCCTTCCCCAACTAAATTCTACTTCATTTTATTAACTACCAATCTCGGCAGTTTATTTCCCATAAAAGCTGTGCTGATTTTAGAGAGATTGCTGTCAAGATCGAAAGGGATCTGCGTGGAGTTATAATACAAAAACAAAAAAATCCACTGACTCACTCGCGTTTTGGGGCCATCAATCACACAGACTCTGCCGGCGGCCGTAATAATACTTCGGGCACGTTTCGAGGCCCCTCACCTCACCTTCCTAGACACGGCAGACACGACAGTTTGCGGTTTGTGGCAACGCCTTTAACATTGACTCTCCGGCAAATCGATTTAGAGAGAGAGGTGCGGGCTAGGGACTGAAATCAAGTACGCGCCACTTGGACACGTAGAAAGTTCAATTAAAATGCCACGCAAATTGTCATCATCCTCGCCGCCAGTTGGGAGTTGTGCGTTTCCTGGAATGTCGCCCTTTCCGCCAAATATATATGTGATTTTCCCAGCAAATGACATCAATTTCGGGCTCAACTATAAAATAATTCGCCAAGTTTCTCCGCCAAGATGATATCATCTCGAGTCCCAGGAAATCACGTGATTTGTTTGCCAAATAAAAAATACGTTGCGTGAGAATGGTCACGGATATTACCATTTTTTTTATCATTTGCCACGGAAACTTAATGTTTTATATGCTACAAGAATTGCAAATTGTTGGAAATGGTTTTAAAATTTAAATCCCAAAAGAAGCTGAGCTTAATAGTTATGAAAACCAAAATCTTTCATAACTAAGCCAAAACAGCACTAAATTCAATTCGGAAAGCATTTCTGTGCTAGTTTTTTCTAGGTTAACAAAACTGCATACTAAATTTCACATTTTAAGAAATAAAAATTTTTGCCAATTTTTATTTGACCATTGATCCATTTTCAGACCTCAAAAAATCAAAAAATAAATTAAAAATTTTTTTTTTTGCCTAACATGGCTAGATCGACTCGGCTTTTTGTGCTGATCAAGAATATATATGATTTATAGGGTCGGAATTGACTCCTTCACTTAATAATTTTATAAAACCCCTCAAGAAGATCTAAAATATTCACTGTCTTTAAGTGATTTGATTTTAGCTCTGCAAAAGAGAAGAGAAAAATTTTAAGCGCATTTTAAAAATAAATTAACAAGTTTTATGGTTTTTTTAGAATTTTATTTGATATGTTTAATAAATTTAAAATTCATATTCTGTAAAATTATATTTTCGATCTTCATTTTACGGAAAAAATCAGATTTTACACTATTTTACAGACGCTTAGTTCCCGAATCTCACACAAAGTTGTGGCGCTAACAATGTACGTTTCCTATGGTAAAATATCAGATGTGGGGAGTTTAGATATTTAAAAATAACAGCAGTTATATATGGCAAAATGGATTATTCTAATTCTATTCCAATTATATTTTATAAGGAAAAAAATCTTTACGTTAGGGTTTTGTTTAAATTTAAACTTAAAACCTTAATTAGTAATTTTAAACTTATTTATGTTATGTCAAAAAACGTTAAAATAATAATAAAAAGAAATAAATAAAAAAATAATTGTTTCATTTGTTTTTAGTGTGAGAGTAATCTTAAAGATAAGCACTAGAAATGCTACAGTTTGGTGTGATCGACTAAGAGATACCCTAAAAGAACATGGATATGACGATATCTCCTTTCTAATTATGCTCAATTAAATTATGCTCAATTAAAAAAAAAAGCTCACACAGAAGGAAATATTAAAAAAATTAAGCCACATTTTGCTAACAATATGTTCGCTTCACCCAAAACATTTCCACCCACAACTTAACAGCGCTGCAGCCGTGTTACCAACAGCAACAGGTTCCAGCTACCAACCACTACCTCGCTGCAAGCTTTTTTGGGCTCCGCACTGCACTGTTAGCATTTCGGCCAAGGTAACTGGAGAGTGTAACTGGCGTTTTGGCCGCTCGCTTGCCCGAAAGCTGCTCTGGTCTTTGGGCTTAATGCGATTTTTCAGCCTCTCCAGGCAACTCAATGCGCTCAACGGCGCGCATTGGGGCTTTTTGTAGTCAGTTCGGTTCCGAAGGTGTTCGCTGTTGGACGTGTTCTGTGCTCGTAGTCGCTCGATCGCGGGAAAATAGCGCTAACTTATTGATCTCAGAAGGTGGCTTTGTTGTTGTCACGTATACGTACAGTTGGCCGTTCGAGTGTGTGTGTGTAAGTGCGAGAGTGTGATCGCTGGCTGTGTGCTGACCGCGCCTTAAAGCGTTGCGACGCTTCTTAAAAAGTTAAAATAAATCTTATTTTGTATTCTTTAAAGAGAGTGTTTTTAATAAATAAACGAAAATATTATAAAAACAGTGTTTATAAAGTGAAAAATTTAATAAGAAAATACAGAGAGTGAAGAGGCAAAGCTTTGGGCCAACAAAAAAGTGAGGTTGTGTTGGTGCTTTGGCCAAAAAAAAAAGTATTACCAAACACACCAATACCTGTAATAGCGCAAAAGTGGAGTGTACACAAAGAAAACATACAAAAAACCGAGAGAATTACGGCTTCAATTAAGGCTTTAGAGGAGCCAGGACTCTTGTTAAAAATTCTATGAATTATAGCCCTGAAAAATAAGTGATTTTTTATATAAAATCTGGAAGGAGGTTATGAGTGTTGTGACCGTTAAATTTGAGCTAAAGAGAAGGCCAAAAGAGTAGTGAGATTTGGGTTAAAAGAGTTTGTATTCTTGGTCAAAAGAGTCAGCTTTAAAGAATTAATAATAAATAAATAAAATCTATCCTTTTTCTTAAGAAATGTTTACGCTTTTTGAAATTAAATATTAAAGTATTTATAAAAGAAACCAAGTAAGCAGACTTGCAAATAATATATTTTATTTACCTTTCCCTGGCTGTCTTGCCAAGCCGATTGAAACCGGTTTATTGGAGTTTATTTCTTATGCGTTCTTAGTCAACATCAAAGACTGAATCCTAGCAATTACTTAATATGAGAAGAATACAAGCAAAAATATAAGGAAATTAAAAAATAAAAAGTAAATACTATAAATAATAATAAAGCATTCCATTATTTTATTTTCTTATAAACAAAAATATCCCCTACAGTTGGGAATTACTAAAACTAATTATTTTTCTATCCCCATTTTATGATATAATTTCTGCGCTTTTCTATAAAATCTTTCACTTGGAACAATCATAAAGCCATGATTTTTTCTTTCTCTCTTAAAACAAGATTCGGTTCAGCGAAAGACTGAAAAAACCATCGAAGTATAAAGATTTGGATCCAAAAAAAATTCTGTTAGCTGGCTGCTCTGTTTCTCTCCTCGTTTTGCACGCTTTCTTGGCAACTAATTGCACCATCTATGGATATTTTTTACTCTATTTTTTTTGTTTTGCGTTTTGTTTGTGGCCAATAAACTGCAACTGCAACTGCAACTTTTGAGCCCCGATGCGTTCAGCGAGCCGCAACGTCGAGTTGGTTGCACTTGTTTCCCGCCAAATCCCCCTCTTGCCTAGCGACAGGTTCCTCTCTCGGTAGTTCCTCTGTCTACTTCCGCTCCGCATTACTCATCCGCCGGGGAGCCGCCGATGACGCGTTGCCCCTCCCTCTCTGGTAGGCCGGAAAAAAAGTGAATTAAAAGAACATTTTCGCCAAAGGAAGTGGGGCATTATCAATCACTTGGCTTTTAGATAAGGGGGAAAGGAAAAACAAAGACAGGCGACGGTGCATTTTCTTGGGGTCTGTAAACCTATATCTATAGCCATATATATTTAAAAAATTGATAAAACAAAAAGCTTTAGAGGCTGAGGTCATACTCAGTACTTTTACACAATATTAGTTTTTAATTTATTAGTTTACTTGATGAAATATAAAAAGGGGGTTTTCAGGTAATCTTTTTGTGTAGTATTACAATTATTAATTATTGCAATATAAATATTACGTTATTAAATGTGACTTATAGTTCTATATTCCATTTAAAAATTCAATATACAAATAACAAACAAAAAAATACATCAAAATTTTGGAAATGCAAAACTGGCAGGTCAAGCTAATTAACATTTTCGCGTGTCGAGCATCATCAATGACAGTGTGAGAGATAGATATATAGAAAGAGATAAGTATTTAGTAGTATTAGTCATTCATGCCGGCAAATGACTAACAAAAACTAGTTAAAATTCTTTGTAAATCAAAGCAAACCAGAACGAAATAAATTGAACAATGATGGGAGCTCTCAAACGACCATAAAATTGGTTAGACAATTGTAGTTTTAACAATTTGTAGAGCCAACGGGTTTGTTGAACTCTCTTTTTTTTGGTTAAAACGGAAACTAAATTAAATTGCTGTAAAATTGACCAAAAAACCAGCTGCACAGCGGGGGCATAACCCTTTCACATGAAGAGAAAGCTCAATTAGACTAAGAACTCAGGCTGTGGGAAATGAAACCAAATTTGAAGTCTGACTAAAACTAGTTTAAAATGTATGAATAGGAAATGGTAATTAAATATAAAGAAAATATATATAAAGCGACTCTAAATTTATTTTTTTAATTAAAGCATACTTATAAAACATTTTCTAGGTAAATGATTTATATGTAATATAGCTAGTAATTTTGATATCTTATCTTTAAAATTTCTATATAAGCTATAAGCTTTTCGTTCGTATAGAAACAAAGAAAATGTCTAATGGGCACGTATTCCAAAATAAATAATAATATAATTATTAAGAAAGCTTATATACATCAGAAATAAGTCTATAATCAAGGGCTATACAATTAACTAAATTTTCTGAATAATAATTCCCTTATTTATGCCTTCAGATTTAGTTTACTAAAGTAAAAAACCATAGGTTCCTTGGTCATAAAAAACCTCAACATAAAAGATACTTCAGGCTAAGTGCATTTCATTAATTTATGACAAAACGCGAAATGCCAAAGCACTAACCGAACCGAAAACTAAAAAGTTAATAAACCCATAAAAAGGCAAAAAAGACAATAAACGTATTGAATGCACTTCAAATGCAGTCACGGCAACCACGAAAACAACATTTCAGCCGGTGACGACGCCGTTCAACGACTTGCATCGCTTGCAGTTGAGTCACACGTCCGAGATACAAGATACAAAGATACAATCCACACACGCACCGTTGTCCCCCCGATAGAACCCGGCTCTCTTGAAGCTACTTTGCATATTCGATACATAATGCTGGCTATCGGGGAAGTTGGGGCTACAGAGAGAGAAATGTTGTGAACGTACATATTTCAAATATTTTGAAAATATTATTTTCATTTGAAAATTGGGAGAGGAATTTAAAAATAAAATTGAAATACTTTCAAACAAAAAAAATCCTGGTAAAAATATTGGTAAATAATAATTATTATTTTTGTAAATATGATTTATTTCCGATCTTCCTAAAGCATCAAAATTTCTCTCCGTGCACATTGGAGGTGGGGAAAAGTTTAAGGTAAGCCCCGTTAAGTCGAAGGTGGAAATGCTTTCTGCTTTCTTCTTTCTTCTTACTACGCACACGTAACCGAAGAAGAAGAGGCGAAAGAAAGGCAAAAGAAAACTGGAGAAAAACACACGAACTTTACTTGCGGTGCGTGCGTCGCTCTCGTAGTCTCTCATCTCTCCAAAGCTCTGCCTCTCCCTCTCTCTCTGTGGCATGAATGAAATGCCTACACATTTACAGTTATTTTACAAAAAGTTTTTGGGGGGGAATTCCAGCAACAACTCCCCAATAATTTACATGTTGTTGTTTCTGTGTGTTTTTTGTGTTTGTTTGCCTCATTTCTTTTGTTGTCCCATTCGCTGCTCTTGCTGCTATTGTTGTTGGTTGCTTGGCGTCCGCTCTCCCTAGTGGGCAATGCAAGTTACTAAGCCCTCCCGAAGTCAGTCACTGCTAACGGTTCTTTGCGTATGGACGTGTTTTTGAAAGATAAATAGGAAAAAAAATAAAGCTAACTCAACTGCATAGGTATTTGTTTGAGGGTGCGTATGTGTGAGTGTGTTGTGGTTGGAAAGGTGTTTTGGTATGAGTTTTGTTGTTGCTCTTTAGCGGCTTATCACAAAAATTTGTTAACAATGTTGGCAGCACCAACCAAAATTCTCATGTTTCGGTTGGGAAATCTTCAGGGAAAAACGCACAATTGAGCATAGGTTTTTGAGGTCGCTGAAAAATATGAAAATTGGTTAAAAACACCTAAAAAAAAGGTGTATTTTAAACATAGAAAAATAACAGAAATGGCTTATAAATTATAAAAAATAGATTAATAATGCAAAATATATTAAAGTATTAAAAAAAAAACGTGGAAATTAGAAATATAGAAGTTTACATAAAGTTATTGTCATAACCATTATTAGGAAAAAGTGTTCTGAAAAATATATATGCAAATTTAAATTAAGAAAACTGTGGTGAAAACTGTGAATAATATATTAAAACAAGGATATTTTTGTTTTCAATAATAAAATGAATAAGTGAATAAAAAAATACAAAACACAGTGAACTTAAAAAAGATTTTAAATAATTATAACCACAACATATAAACCTTTTTTTAATATCTGAAATCAAAGCTCCACATAAATTACCAATAACAAATCTGTTTTTCAATTTCTCCAGCTGTTTAATAATCACGAAAACTGCCATGGCGAATGTGTAATAAAAAAAGCTATTAGTGAAATAATTAATTTCAACGAAAGGTAAACCAAATTTAACGACAACCGCAAGGATATAAAAAAACGATGCACAAATGAAGCTGCAACGACATAAAACAAACTGCCAACAAAAAATAAAAAAAGTAACTCAAGGAAAATCAAGGGAATCAAAACCCCAATGGCCCGCCATATGTTCATGGGGGACCGTCCTCCTGTCCCTCATTTTCCTGACACACTTGGCGCAGGCCCAGGAAAATCCAAATCCACCAAAACAAACCGACTTGGAGGTGGAGTTTCTGCCGGATAATGATATCGAGTTCGCCAGTCTCGATGGCGCCACCCAGCTCCTGCCAGCAACGAGGCATTCCGACGTCACGACGGCGCCAACGACTTCCTCTCCCCCGGCCATGACGTCAGCCCTGTCATACACAGAACTGCAAGGTGGAGAAATCCTTAGCGAGCGTATCCTGCGGCTCAGCGAGAGTCCGTACTTGGCCCGCGAGGACTTGGAGGTGTTGCGCGGCGCCAAGCTGACCATCGAGCCTGGTGTCACCATCGAGTTTGCCCCCACAAAGGGGCTGAAAATCAGCGGCGTCCTGCAGGCGGTGGTAAGTTGAGGGAAAATTATGAGGAAATGGGGGTAAAAATAAGTGAAAATTCATTATAGGGAAACTCGAGTAGGATTTACTGGGTCGGAAATTTGATGTTTTATTAGTGCAATCGAAAAGGGTGGCAGGAAAATGCTTTAAGAGGAAATTTAGTACCTAAATGAATTACTTAAAAAATAATCCTAATGGCTTATGTCATTAATTCCATAAATGAGGAACAATTAAAGAAAAAATTGAGAGTGGGTATTCATTATAATTTATTTTTTCTATAATTTTATTTTAAAAAAATCTATTAAAATATATTTTCAGTTCATTTTGGTTTGCTTAAAGTTTCCTAATAATTTACAAAATTTAAAGAATTATAATAAACCTTAAAAATACAAATAATACAATCAACACATTCATTGTGCTAATGATTTTAATTTATCCATTTATAAATTCAAAAACCTCGTTAAATTTTCGCATTTTCCACCATATACACGTTGTAGGCGTTGTTTTTTGGCGAATGATTAAGCGGCACCTGTTGCTATCAGCTACTAAGAGTCCATTATGAGTAACCTCAATGATAGATAAGCCTCATACCAAGGGTTTCATATGCCGGGGTTCTCTCATTGTTGACTTTACAGACGCGATAAGATTGCGATTGTCTGATTTACACATCAGGCTTGGTTAAGGTGGAGATATGTATACACAGCAAATAATATATCTCAATTATTTTTATATCGAAAAAAAAGAGAACATAAGCTCTAAAAATAAATGCGGAAGATTTTATTCTCCCGAAGTTAGCTCGCTTCCATGTTTTTATTAAATTCTTGAATAAATTCCAGAATTGTGAATCAAGTCCCTGAGGATCCAGAATGGTTTTTATTATTTTTATTGATAAACGTCAAAATTTCTTTCTGCGATATATCATATTAACTCCTTTGGGGATTTGAATTCCCTTGAAATATTTTCAAATTAAACATTTTTTATAAGCTGTGAGCAATTGAGAAAATGAATGTGAAATCCCTCCGGACATTCAATCTGCTGAAAAATAAAATGCTCGCCGCTGATCTAGAATTTATGTACTTTATAGGGTGTAAATGTCTCCTTCACTGCGTTGAAAATTTCTGACTCAAAATGTAAATACCCTGGAAAGGTTTATTTATAAAAAAAAAATACTGTTTAAGAACAAAATAATATATTATTAAAGCCCAATTTCGTCTTGATCGTTGCTACAAAATTTCCTCCAGTGTAGTGACAAACCAGAGCAACGCTCCGGATACCAAATGGAGGACAGGGCGTGCTCGCACTCAGAGTATAGTGGTAGGTTAGGGCCTCTGGGCATGCGCAATCTTATGACCTGTCCCAAATTGGGTCAGCCAAGTTCAGTTCAGAGACTTCCTTCCAATTATCGGCATCAAAGAGCAATGTTTGCATGTTCCGGACTGTAGTTCTTATGGAGTAAAGTCACTTAATAAGCGGGTTCAAGGGGTCAGCGTGGGTTAATTAGATTTAAGTGAATGTCGGGAGAGCGAATAATTGAAAGGGAAATGTATGATTAAATTAGCTTTTTGTCAAGCGCTTAAGCTTAATTCTTAGCCCTCAATAATTATGTTTTCACACTTTTTTCTGTTGTGTTTTTTTTGGGAATATGCAAAATATCTGTTAGTCATGGGTTTTTCATGGGTTAAGAGTTCACCATAGCCAAGAGCGTTAATTAAATAAAAGTGTTTTGTTCTGTTGTCGCTGTGGGCGAAGATCTCTCCTATTTGGGTGGCTGATCTTCGAGGCAAACATAGGTGTTAATTAGTGCCCCAAATTGCTTGGAAATTACTATATAGTATACATTTTTCATGTCGGTTTTCATTGGCAAGCGAAGGTTAAAGTGGCGAGAAGAGATCATAATTGAAAACGAAAATAATTGCATGCTACGTGAGAGAGTCAAAGTGAAAATATGTGTGAAAGAAAATGCTGAAGCAAGCAGCAGACATGTCTAATTGAAAACTAAATTATAACTGGGAAATATTTTCACTTTTAATGGTTTGTTATTATTTTTATTTCAACATTTTTGATTAAGGGAATTAATGCCAAAATTAAAGTAAGAGTGGAATATAAAATTTTTATTATTTTATTCATTTTTAATATTTTTAGGGCACTCCAACCTCACGTATAGTGCTCAAATCCCAAAGTAACACTGCCAACTATAAACTCGAGCTACCCGATGACCAGGAGAAGGGTATACGACTTGTGGATGGACCCACACCTGTAGAGGGAAGACTGCAGCTTTTCCACAAGGGAGCCTGGCGTTCGGTTTGCTCCAATTCCAGAAAGTGAGTTTAAAAATCATTTTAAATATTATTTTAAACTTAAAAACATATTTTATCCCCCAACAGTTGGACATTGCTGGACTATGGCGTGGCCTGCAAGCAGCTGGGCTACCGCGGCGGAAGATTCTGGAATTGGGTGGAAAGGACACCAGGATATTATCCCAGACTCCTCTACGAGCAGCCCAAGTGTCGCGGCGGGGAAAATAATCTCCAGAACTGCGCTTGGACGTCGAGACAAATGGGAGCTGGTGCCTGTGATTATCACAACGATCTGGGAATTCAGTGTCTGCCCGTCCACTCGGAGCCCCTGGGTCACTGGCGAGGCATCTACTTTGATAATGCCCCCTCAACCAAGGCCTTGGGGAGAGACAACACCGTCTATGCCGCCCAATCAGAGTCACGTCTAAAATATGTCGACATCATAAGAGCAGGAAATGGTGCTGGCTTCACTGCCAAGTCAGCGGTGGAAGTCCAGGGATTACCTCCCCAGATGGAGCACGTGGTGATCAGTCACTCGGCCTACACGGGCTTCAATAGCACCCTGCCCTGGGCTGGATTCCAGCTCCAGAATGTCACGGTGATGAAGAGCAATGGCATCGGAGTCTTTGTGAACTCCAGTCAGGGTTTAGTGCAGTTGGATGGATGCTCCATTGTGGACAATGCCGGTGATGGCGTCAAGTATGTGGGCCATGATCTCAGGGGAACGGAGAGGAAGGATCGTGCCAGTATCTATGACTTTTGCACCCTGCCCACGACATCGGGACAAACCTATCCCATCTCCCTATCCTTCACCCAAAAATACTATTCCGGATCGGCCAAGGAGTGTGGCAAGTACTTCTTCACGAGACCCGGCTACCTGCTGACCCTGCACTTTGAGCACTTCTTCCTCATGCAAAACGAAACGGTCAGCGTGGAGGTCTACGATGGAGCCTCCACCAACGACCGTTTGCTGTTTGAATGGAAGGCCCGGAATTTTACGAGACCCCAGAGTGTTACCTCAACCCGGGACAAGATGTTTGTGAGGATCAGAGCAGACGCCAGGCAAGAGTTGAACGGTTACTTCCGCATTACATCGGGTGACTCGGTGGCCTATGATCTCAGAGTGGCCCAGTCCACCGTAGAGGATAATGGTGGTCGTGGTGTGGCTATAGACAACATCCGATCCAAGCTGCATGTCCACGGAAGCTCGGTGTCTGGCAATGGTCACGTGGCCGGCGTGCATGTGACCAGTGGCGCTGGAGATGTCAACATAACGAGCTCAAACATAAGCTTCAATAATGGGGCTGGTGTTAACATAACCTACTACGGAGGAAACCGTAACATCTCCAGGTCAGCGGTGAATGCCAACAAGGGATATGGCGTGGCCACTTGGCTAAATCACACCACAGATATCAACAGAGTGGAGTATATACCCTTCAACCAGACCAGCGTTGTGGAATACTCGCAGATTGGTGGTAATCTCGAGACTGGCATCTTCCACGGCAACTTCTGTCGTCCCATTTGGGTGAACATCACTGGAAATAACTTCAATGGCAGTCAACAGAATGATGTCTTCATTGAGTCCTGCTACCAGGCCACAGCCAATGGACAGCCCAATATGCAGCTCCAGCTGGGACACAATCAGTTCAAGTACTCGCAAGCAAACTCCATCAACCTAAGTCCCGCTTTAAATCTGGTGGGCAGGATAGAGTACAACATGTTCCGATATGGATCCTATGGATGCGTGTTTGTGAACAATGATTATATATATCCGGAGTTCAACTACTTCCCCGTTAAGCTTCTCATACAAAGCAATTATTTTATGCGGAACAGTGGTGTCCATGTGGTTTCCCTTGGTCTATCGCCCTACAGCCGCTCCGAAGTACAGTACATACTTTTTACACGGAACTTTGTGAGGGGAAACAACATCACCGAAGCCTTTGGTCCACTCATAGCTGGCTCAGAGGGTAGTGATGGTGCTGGCAGGCTCAATCCCCGTTCTCGAGTGGCTGCTCCCGTTGTTATAGGCTCCAGTAATATCGATGTCTTCCGGAATATACTGCACAATCTGGACTCCATGTACGAGATCGGATCACAGCTCACGGATCAGAGCCAGATCATCAATGCCACCTGCAATTGGTTGGGCCACACCGATGAGAGTAAGATATATGCACGACTCTTTCATCGCAACGATCGCTATAATCTGGCCAAGATCAACTATATACCCTACTTGCTGCACAGTTCTAATCCGGGCTCCACTGCCATGATCACCGTTTCCACAGTGGTTCCGCGGTTTTTCCACGAGGGCAGTGATGTCATTGGTGGCGAAGTTGATGGTCAGGACATGGTTCCCGCGGGCACCTATACGGTAACCAAGGATATTAACATCCGACCCGGTGGCAAGTTAATTCTATCACCTGGGACCATCCTCAAGTTTGAGCCAAGTGTGGGAATGATGGTTGCGGGCAAACTGGAAGCCCGAGGACGGCGGCCCGACGATATACTCTTCACCCTGAAGAGGGAAACTATTATAGGGGAGCACAATGATACGGAGACCATTGATTTGGATAGTGAAACGGAAGCCGTGGATATGGAAACAGAGGTGATACCCGCTGATGGGGTCCCCAGAGTTCCAGTTCGATTGGTTGGCGGTGCCGGTGCTAACGAGGGACGACTGCAGGTGTATCTTAAGGGACGTTGGGGCACCGTCTGTGACTATGGCTGGAACGTGCTGAACGCTGCCTTGGTGTGTCACCAGCTAGGCTATTCACTCAATCCCGATGATTGGCGTTTGCTGCGCTCTCAACTCCCCAATGCCGGCACCTCGGAGGACATTCTGATGGCCAGCGTTCGCTGTACCCTTCAGGATCGTGATGTGACCAAGTGCAGGGCCGAGTACGAGTTTGAGAACACCTGTAGCCACGAGAACGACGTGGGCCTTCGGTGCTATGAAGGTGCCTGGGCTGGAATCCGCTTCAGCATGCTCGCCGAGAGAGCTGATCTCCAGTATGTGACCGTGGAGAAGGCCGGACTCTTTGACTACACCACCAATGCCTTTAAGCCCGCCGTTCAGATGGATCATGCCCGGCACAACCTGGAGAACGTGAGGGTGGTGAACAACCTACAAGACGGCCTAGGCATTGTCTACTCCGATCTCTACGCGGGCAAGTCGGTGAACAACATCAAGAACTCTGAGTTCTCTGGCAATCGAGGTAGTGGCATCAGCTTGAAGCAGCTCGACTTTCGGATTTCGGGATCTATCATTAAGGACAACAAGGGCAGTGGTATTACCCATGATGCCGTGATAGCTGCTCTAGATCAAAAGGAAATTGGGGGATGGTTCAACATGGCGAGGGACTTTAATGCCTATGACACCGACTATGATCCCTATGTACTGCCCCACGAGATAAGTAACATTGATCTGGGAACCTTTGAGCACAAGTACATCAGGACTGAAGAGCTTCTCGGAGAGAATATCAACCGGAAAATAGTGGTTCAGTGCCCTGCTGGCTATGTCATAGGCATACAGCTCCTGAATCCCATTCACAATCTTTCCTCGGAGAGCATCAGCATCCTCAATGCCCGTACAGAAAATATAAGGAGTGATCTCTGGCAAGTGAAGAGGGATTTGAATGTCTTTCCGGTTACCAGCAGTAGCTATGGCATTATTATTTACTACGAAAGCGGCTTACATGCTCTCGGTGGAGCTGTCCTAATGCTTAGTACAGTCACCGCACCCGTACAAAACATCCGAAATCGCATTGTCAGCGGTCCGGTGCCTACTTTAACGATTCGATCAACGAAAATTCAGAAAAATCTAAGAGGTATTACGGGCATCTACTACAATCGCTACATAGGCGATAATGGCGAGTATTACCTGCGAAAAGCCAACGAATCGATCAAGTTAATCAACTCCGAATTGAGCTTTAACGAACGAGAAGCTATTTTGATAAGATCGCCTTTCTGGGATGTCATCTCTAGCAATATTTCCGAGGTTACCCTTCACGTGAATAGTTCCCTGATCTCGCAGAATGGTTTTGGCATACGACAAATGTCCAAGGATCTGCGATCGTCTAATAATTTGTTCCATTATGTGATCCAGGATACAACTGTCGAGCAGAACACCCATGGAGGTTTTCAGGTAAGAAAATATAAATTTATTCAAAGCAGAAATAATATTTAATCCATGTTCTTTATTTTTTTTTTAGGTCTCCCTTCCTTATGTCTGGCAATACAACGAAAACTTCACCCACTCGATTTATTTCGGCAACAGCACCTGGCAACGAAATCGTGACTTCCGCATCTCCGTTCATGGACACTACACGGTCTTCAATATAACCTCGAATGTCTTCCGTGAAAACAATTGCCCGGGAGCTCTGATCCTACTCGATGGCATGGAGAAGCGTCTGCGCTTCGACAACAATCGCTTTGAATCGAATAATGCCAAGTTTGTGCTGCTCTTTAAGGCGGATTCCCTTAGTGAGATTATAGGACAAGTACCAGCGAGCATCGAATACAATAGTTTCAAGGGAAATAATATTGTGACCATGACAGCAAACTATCGAAATCAGTATATGAAAGCTGCCCGAAGGATTAGAAAACAGCATAAGATACCCACCGCTGTCATCCGTTTAGATGGCGTCCAGAACGTTCGGCTATATCGCAATCTTATATCGGAAAATGAAATGGACTATAATCTGGTCGCCGGTGTAAGATCAGCCCGCTTGAATAACTACTTTGAGGCGAGGGAGAATTGGTGGGGCACTAAAGATACCGCCTTCATAGAGGCCAAGATCTTTGACTTTGACAATTGGAACGACCATGCTGATGTCATCTATCAGCCCTTCCTCATCGAGGACAGCTACGATGCCAGTGTCTCCGTGGTAGTGCCATTTAATCAAGACCAGGAGGTGGATCTAACAACATATAGAGGTGGCCGAGTGTACAAGGATTTGATTTTAAAGAAACAGAACACCCCGTACTACATATCCTCAGATATCACAGTAATGCCTGGAAAAACCTTGACCATTAACCATGGTGTTACCATGGAATTTGAGCCCAATGTGGGTATCCTAGTCTTGGGTAATCTCGTGGCCATTGGCTACAAGGAATCTCCCATTGTGATGAGACCCTTTAGGAATGCCACCCGGGAGACACTGACTGATGGACAGCCACAGAAGCGCGCTCTAGAGGATATGAGTGCTCCTTTGACCGAATTCGATGCCATCAGACTGTGTACCAGCGCCAACAATTGCTCTGGCGATGCCGATGGCTTGTTTGGCCTGAACGAGGGCTTTTTGGAGTACTTTAACCACACCACTCTTCAGTGGGTGCCCATATGTGACAGCCGGTTTACAGAAAGAAATGCCCAGGTGGTGTGCCGGGAAATGGGCTACGATCCTCTGAATGTCTACTACGGTCATGATCGTCGGATCGAGTTCCACACAAATTCTCTGACCCGGATTTGGTCCTGGGTTCAACCCCTCGAATGTCGCGGTGACGAGGAGCGAATGGAGGATTGTGCCGAGCGCTTGAATGGTCAGCTTTATGGACATCGCCACGAGTGCCGGTGGGATGATGTCTTCGTTTTTGTGAGCTGCAACAGTGTTGCCGACGATGAGGTTTACTGGGGTGGAATTCGCTTTGCCAACTCCAAGTTCGAGGAGATCCAGTATGAACACAGGATGCACAACACAAGATCCCATGCCAGGCTACCGTTGAGGGAAAGCCAATTGGAGTTTGTCAAGATCGAGCAGGCGGGAATCCTGCACAATCACAAGGCGGCTGCCATACAGGCCATCCACAAGAACCCCTCCATAACCTCGGTGAGCATCGAGAACTCGGCCAACCATGGCATAAACCTAATAGCTCCCAGTGGAAAGCTCAACTTGAATCACTTGAACATTAACAAGACCTTGGGCACTGGCATCAGCATTGTCTCCCTCACCGGCGAAGGTCGCGATAGTGATGAATCTAGTTTTTCTCCTTTAAAGAAATTAGATCTCCCCTACAAGCTCTTCTCCTTGGTGGACATGTGCGACCCGCAGAAGGTCCTGACCATCGAGGAACGCATGATCATCTACTACAAATACGATAATAATCCCGTAAATTGTGTCAAGATCTTTACCTCGGCTTTCCGAGCCAAACCCATTGGGTTCCGATTGCTGCAATCGAATCTTTTCAACCACTCGAAGCTATATGGAAGAACGGATTTTATTAAGCTATACGATGGCGATATATATAATGTAACTGCTACGTATTTGGGTAAAATCGAATCGGATACGGACAACCAGAGATCATTCTTCAAGACCAAGGGTCCAACAATGAGTCTGCAGTTAGTGGCCAGTGGTGCTCCCGAAACGCATGGATTTATAGCCGAGGTGGTCACGGTGCCCATTTCCACCTTAGGACAATGTAAGTAATATGGTAGTTACTGTTTATATTATATATATAGGGATTATTTCTTAAAATTACTTAAACTAGAATGTAAATATATACCTATTTTGTTTCAAATAAATTTGTATACAAAATTATTTTCCACAGACCGCGATGCCCTGCATAACATCACGGACACACACATCTCAGGTGCCATGAAGGGAGCGGTTACGTACTCCTCCGCGGGCGAAGTTACGCCCACTTTAACTTTAATAGGAAATCGAATAGAAAGAAACTGTAGGCAATTGTATGGAAATTTCTCAACCTGTGCTTCTGCCTTGAACTTGGATGTGCAAAACATGAATTCTTTGTATTTTATGGTAAGTGATAACATTCTTTAAATTTTTCAATTAACTTTAATGAATTACTATTACAGAACAACTTGATAATGGAAAATCAAGGAGGTCTACGCATTCGAGCCGATTCCCGTGGCTCGGCTACCTCCTTGAGAGGCTTTGTTCATCACAATCTCTTTATGAGGAATCGCAATCGTCCGGCCTTGTATGTGGAAGGACGACAATCGTCGCCTTACCAGGAAGTGGAACTATATCGGAATTACTTTGCCCAAAATATGGCCGGCTATGAGGATGTGATACGATTGTGCCAAGTTGTTTCCAATTTCAGCTATAATTATGTTCACAGCAATGTGGGAGGAAGAATAATGGAGGTTTCTGGCTTTGAAAAGGTGCGATTGCAGATCTATCAGACCACGGCCCATAATGGTTTCTATAGGTAATATCTTAACTTCTTTTAATTTATATATGTTTAATTATTATTATTTATTTATTATTTTAGAAACTTTGCCACCAATTGGATGACCCGGGCCACTATTGTTGCAGGAACAGCGGGTCAACAATATGTAGATAATATTTTCGAAAACTATGAAAACGATTATGAGCTGCTGACAGTCAATAATTCCATGTAAATATTTTTCTTTTAAGTAAAAAACACAATACTTGAAATATTTAGGTGTGAATTTTCGGTACCTCTTAATTTAATCTTTAAGTTTTTGAGTTCTTTCTGAACCGAAGCTCTTTCTTTTAATCTTTTTCTAATCTCTAAATTCTTTTTGTCTATTTTCTCTTCCTCTTGCCTGTGTAGTTTGAGTTTTGACTATGAAAACAGGTAAGATAAATCGGCTTAAACTAAACCACTTAAGGCTTTTATTAATTATTAATTAATTTTCTCTCAGGACCTTTGAAACATGGAGCTCCAAGATCGATGCTCGTCACAATTATTGGAGCTATAATAATACCATTTCGGTGCAGTCTCGTATAAGGGATAAATCTGGTAAGCTTTTTTCTGCTGAAAACAAATATTTTCAGCAATATAATAATCAATTCCTTGATCTACAGATGATCCCATGCTGCTGGAAGTGCTGGCCGTACCCTTCCAAATGAACAATGAAACCATACTCGATGGCAAGTGTCCACCGGGTTGGGCTTTGGTCCACGACACCTGCTTCATTTATGTGGGAGCCCCGATGACATTCCACGAGGCCCGAGACTTTTGTCGTTCAGAGAACTCCACCATGCCGTTTATACGCACGGATAAGACGACGCTTTGGAGGTATTTGCAGTCCCAGATGAGGCACCTCAAGTATCCCGAGAAGGTTTGGATTCAGGACTATAATCATATTGAGAGGTGCACGAATTTTGTGTTTGGTGAAATCGAAATTGAGGATTGCAACAAGGAGAGGGGTTTCATTTGTGAAATGGATCCTAGGGTAAGTTTTAAAAGTTCGATGGCTGATCGAATCCAGGTTTATTCCTTTATAGTTATATACTATATAAATATTCAATAATCAATCGAAATTCATTAACTTTCAGGTCATAATCGATCCGCTTTCATGGCGTGCCGACATCTTTGCCATCAGTATTATCTCTGCCTTCGTCCTTGCCGTTATTTTGTTGATCCTGGTGGCCTTCTGCTGGTTTGCCAAGTCGAAGCATCGCCATGTTCAGCGTCTTCAGCGTAGGAATAGCATACGGCAGAGTTTACGCAGCTTGAACAGCATCGATCCGCAGGGCTCCTTACGACGAAGACCCAATTATGTATGATTTGCTTTTGATTTTCGTTCATCTTAATTTCTTTTTATTTTTAATTTCCCTAATTTTTTTTTTATCATATTATTATTTCCTTGGTTAATCCAGAACATGTCCAGCAACGGAACCCTTTCCAAGAGCCAGGACTACAAGCAAATGGTGGCCAATGGCTCTATTGATTCCATGGACAAAAGTGTGCTTAGCTCCGAGGCGGGTAGCTTCGAGGGCTACGAACAGAAGCCCCACTACAATGAGTATGTGAACCAGAATGCCTTGAGACCTGCTCAGCAGGAGCACAAGGTGGCCACCATTTCCAAGGCGACAGGTCATCGAGCTCGTGCTGCTGCCGCCGCCGCTGCGGCCCTAGAGCCCGATGCCTTTGAGCTGAGCTATCGGAATGAGGGTTTCCGGGATAATTCCACCTATGGCGGCGGCACCAGAGCCAACTCAGTGAGCACCAGTGTGGCCGAGGACACCCCCATCATACATCACACGGATCAGGAGGGCGATGAGGGTGGCTCAGATTATTACGGAAATGCCAGTACGTTGCCCCTAAGAACAGAAATTGGAGGAGGCAGCAGCTCTCAGGGAGGTGGCCGTCGTGGTCAGCCTGGCTTGGCCTTCCTCAGTGAACTCAAGCAGAACCTGCCAGAATATCAGAGGAGCTCCCATAGCAGCTTTATGCCCCAACGAAGTAGCGGCGAGTCTTTGCCCTTTGATCAAAAGTTGGATCAATTCAACTACTCTACCGAGTCCTCCCTGTACCGACCGGCTCCGGCGGTTCCTCCTAGTTCCCAGAATGTGACGCCAGCGGACATGCGACGTCCAGACTCTTATTACACGGCCGTCAGGAGCAGCAAGGCTCCCGCCTCCCACTACAGGACACCGAGGCCACTGGCCCAGCCGCCGGCAGCTCCTCCTCCCACTCAGACGCACTCGTCGTCGTCTCGTCCCAAAACAGTATACCAAACGGCATCGGGGGAGTCCTCGCCGACCATAACGTCTCCACTATCTAATCCCTATCATCGCTCCAAGTCGGAGGCGCTCCTGGAAACAGATTTCGATGGGGACGGCGGGACAAGCGGTCTGCAGCCGCTGCAAACCAATGGACGGAGTCACAGTCAGCCTCTGGAGACGGCCATGTGATGATGGATAGTCCCCCCATTTCATACTCTAATTTAAACTCATTTCACACCTTCAGAACGCCGAAATTATACAATTTCCAAGCTCCTACAACTGCTTCGTAGCTTTTAGTTTATTTTGTGTTAACAAAAAAAATTAATTTTAAAATCGAGATTACGATTGTGAGAGAGACAAAGAGAGACGAACACGCCCGCCCGTTGTTTATTTTTTTATTTGTGGTAAACTTAGATCATTCCATCCATTAGCCATTAAGTCTTAAGCTTAAATATTGCCTTAACGAACGCAAAAAACGAACTAGGCCTAAGATGTTGTATATATAATAAAAAAAATGTGTAAGAAAAATTGTGACAAAAAAATAAATAGAACATAAAAACAAAAAAAAATCCTTTCTTTTGCCTTACTCTCTTTCGCTTTCCCTGTTCTTCGCAATAAATAAGAATCACACATAGCACACATAGATAATACAGAGATACAGAGACTAGCATTAAGAGACTATATAAAAAAGGGGGCGAAAGGAATTATTTGTTTTGTATCTTTTTTATCGAATAACACAAGATTTATTTTGACCAATAATAAGAAGATAACGAAAGCTGCAAAACTCCAGTTAAATCAGTGTGACCATCTTTGCCTAAACGAGTTTTTTCTCCTAGCCGGTATAAACCCTTTTTAAGTAACTGAGCAAAACGAATTAATGAATTTTGTAGTGCTAAATTTATGCATAAATGCATAATTTGAGGTGTCTTTTTCCCAATTATAAAAAAGCCCAGATTGATTTCTCACCGGAAATGTTTATTGGGTTTGCTTTTTATGCGAGCCACAATATAAGAGAGGGAGAGAGCAGTGATACCATCTCGACTGTTTCCCCGTCAGATTCGACTTTTTTAGCTTAAAATTTTTGTTGATTCAGCTTTTTCAGCTCCAGAAACAAATGATATTTGTGAGAGAGAGTGCTTTTGAGAGAATCAGCCTGCACTTTCTTATTGGATAGTGAGAGTGGGCGACGGTGTTGCCAGGTGACCCCCCATATAATCCAGATTCGAAGCTAAAAAATAAAACAAACAGCTAAATTCGAGAAACAATATTGTCGTTATTATTATTTTTTTTATTCGAATTTTGTTCTAGTAAAGCCTGTTTTGCAAACTTTTTAATGCCTGCGTAAACACATTTTTAAAATAACCAATCCTTGAATAAACATATTTAAATTAATTTTGTTGCGACATATTTATTCTACCTTTTTTAGTCATGGTTTTTATTTGAGCTTATATTATCAGCTCGTTATTACTTCTTAAGCTTTTCCATTTTCCAGTGAGGTAGCCTGAAATAAGCCAAAAGAACATCACTATGGTAAGTGAGAGAGAGTAAAAAGAGCGGAGAGCGTTTGAGCTTGTTTTGTCAAATTAAATTTGTAGTAGCGCTTTGCGCCATTCATCGTTCTTCACTCGCCGCTGGTTTTCCTCGATGTTCCCCAAACCAAAAGTCCAATTACCAACTTGTGCAAAATATACTATACCAAAAAATTAAGAAAAACAAAAAATCTGTAATTTAATAGAAAACAAAAAAAAAAAATAACATCGAGCGAGCGAATCAAGTAAGTTTTTACTAAATAGCCCGTGTGTGTGCGTTCAAGTGCAAGTGTGCGAGAGAGAGAGTGAAAATATTGCTGTTGAAGTGAAGTTGCAAGCTTGCGTGCTAAATTTAGACCTCAAGCTGAAGGCTGTGCAACACAGAACACACCACCAGCCCACACAACTCTCCTCTCTGCAAAACTGTCGCCATACGTCAGACGCTCTCCAGTCCCGAGCTCGCGCGAGTATGTGTGGTATGAATGGAACAAAAGTACTTAGACTTAAGCGACGTGTATTTGTTGATAAGAGGGGGGAGGCGGCGGTGGGTGGCAGATTATGTGTGTATTGGTGCATGTATGCATGTATTTGTGGCACGTAGACTCGTAGTAAAATTTTCCGCGTAAAATTGAAAGCAAATTGAAAAGCTCACGAGGGAGCTGCTGCAAAAACGCCAAAAACCTTGCAAAAAATAATAAAAAACTATTTTTAAAATTCTAAAAAATGTATTGCAACCAAATCTATAAGATCTTGTTGGGCGTCAGTGAAAAAGTGAAATAAAACGGTAAAGATGTACTACAATAATACTGCAAAATTCCATGAGTCGAAAAATTGAGAGTAGCCGAAAAACCAGTTCGTGCGTAGTTTTCCATGTCATGTTTTCCCCCAAAGCGAGCTCCAAACAATTTCCCATATCATCCATCGTTGCAACGAGTTTCGCACGCTTCGTCTTTACTTTTTGCACCGTAGTTGCTCTCCGCTTTGCTCTGCTGCCACACGTTACTACTCACATATGTACACAGAGGCACAAGGAATAGGCAATAGCTCCCCCTCCCCCTTCTCCACATTTTCCATGCTCCCACATCGGCATCGCATCCAATTCCGAAGTGTAGTAAGTGCACTTTGGTGAGCGCGACAGGGTTGCCAGAGCGACGCAATTTGCGCAATAGCTGGGTGGGAATGGGCGAAGAATTTAATGAATGGGAAAAACAAAAACTGCACACAAAAACACAATTCAATCCGCTAATTAATGCACGTGCAATTAATTATAGTGCTCAACTTTGTAATGTTGCTTTGTAATACAAGCAGACTATAATCAATGCAATAACAGATAATAGTTCGCGGAGTCAAGTCATTCACCCATCCATCTGGTAACCCTGGAAATTGCAACTGAGAAGAGAGTGGGAGGCACATGGTGGAATAAGAATGGAAGAAGAGAGAGCAGTCTCCAGCGCCAGCGCAGAGCACAGATTTGCGGAGATGCCACATCGTGCGCAATAAGTTTTCAGTTGCAGCTAGCCGGTGACGCGGATGGGCCTTGTGCTACAGAAGCTACAGACTAACGGGGCACATAGTAACGCCGTAGTAATCAGCGGAGTCAGCAGGCGTAGGCGGATCCAAAACCGTTGCACAACTGCACTTTTGCTGCGGAAAACCGGAGAAGCGCGCGGAAAATAAAGTGAACACGTGAATTCAGCCAACACTTCGACGGCGCGGAATCTCGACGTTACCGTAATTGCGGGCAGTGCGGCGGTGTCCTTTTAGTTTCGCGTCTGGCTTCCGTTGTTCCCGTGCGAAAAAATCAATAATTCCGTGCTGTATAAGTTACGGCGAAAGGTGCGCGGACTCGGTTTTCGTTCGGCTCTCTCTCACCGCTTTACCGTTACTCGCTAACTACGGAAATTACAACCGCCGAGAGAGTGTGGGCGACACAGAGAGAGAGAGAGAGAGGGACAACTTACAACCCAAGTGAGAGAGAACGTAAACGTGATTGAAATTTTTGCACAAAAGGAAGCGCCGCTTACGCTTTACACGCGCGCCAAAGTAAAGAAAACGAGAGAGAGGAAGCGGAATCAGAAAACGAAGTAGCGCGTAAAAATAACAAACAAAAATACATGCGGAGGCGTATAAATAGAAACAGCGTGTAAAGCGCAACGGCAAAAAAGTCAGTAGTATGTAGTAATAGTAGTAGAAGGGGAAACCGGAGGAGACAGAACATCGAAGCCGACTGCGGCGCCGGCGCCGACGCTGACTGCGACGTCGTAGTAAGTTTTTCTGCACTCTGTGTGTGTGTGTGTGTTTGTGTATTTCGCGCGCGTGTGCGTCGGTGTTTGTGTGCTTTGCGTGGGTGCTGCAACGTCGTTTTACGCACACAGCGTAGAATGTGGAATAAATAAAAGTCCGAAGAAGAGGAGCTGTGGAAAATCATGATAAAGTTTGTCAGGCAAAAGAATCGCGAAAACTCACTAAGGGCATCAAAAAATTTTATGCGAAAAAAGGTGTGATATCAAATTATTTTTTACGTTTTAATGCCCTTGTAAAGGGTATTAATATTAATGCGACCTTATAAAGTACATAAATAATATTTTTAAATAAAACTTTGTTTAACTTAAATTTAAATTAAATATTAGATTTTACAACTTATGATTTTATTTTAATTAAACAATTTAACTTTTTTTTTTTATACAGCGTGAATCGAATGACTCTGGCACCGAATCTGATGGTGAACTCCTCGATGTGGAAAACCAACGTCACTTAGACGTGGATATGGAAACTAGTAAGTTATTTAAATTAGAATTTAAACATAAATTAAAGCCCTTATTTGGATAAAATTTTAAGAACAACATTGCTTAAAAGTTTAAGAGTTGAATACAAAGATAAATAAATTCCTAAAAAATACAGTTTTATTTCTAAATTTGTATAAACTAACACAAAAATAAAATTAACTAAAAAGTCATGAAAAAAATATGCAAATGGGTTAAAAACTCAAATAAGAACTCAATATGCGTTACGCCACAAAAATTATTTCCACTCGAATTTTTATGGTTGAGTTTAGAGCTATTTATATTATATATTTTGCAAACGGCAAGTTTACTTCTAAGCTTTATTTTCCCTACGGAAATAACCAGTTTTTTTTTAATCTCAATAATAATCTCAACCTATTTGTAGGTGTTGCTGGCCAACAAAAATCAATCACTGCTCCTGCAATGATGTGTCACCAGCCGAACTCGTCCTCATCCTGTGCCCATCTCATGTACGACCAGCACAGTTCCGAGGAGGAGCTCGAGGTGATCAATGGACCGTCGTCGCAGGCAGGACAGCATCCTGGCGGAACGACGAATGTGGCGGGAACGGGTGGCGGTTCCTCCTCGTGCACATCCAGGATCTCTAATCGGGGCTGCAACTCTTCGTTGGACACAGAGGCGCCCCCATACGAGGAGCGGGCCACCACATCCTCAAACTCAAAGCGCTCCACCAGCTCCACTCTAATGGTGGAGAATCGTAAGCGTTCGCTGGCCCATAGCTCCGATGATGAGGTGGGTTACAGTCCATTTCCTAAAGATTTTCTTTCTTTATAAATTTGTCTATTCCCTAAACAGCTTCGCAACTCGCTGGAGCCCATATTGACGCCCGTGAATTTTCGTACATCGCCGCCATTGGAGGCATTCAAGCCAAATCGTAGCCATATGATGTTCCGCTCCACAACGCCACTGATATTATCGGAGGCCCGTTGTGGCATCGAAAATATTCAATTATGTGATAATAGTGTTAACGAGGAGAACGGCGGCGGCGACTCAGGAGCAGGAACAGGAGCAGCAGCAGCAGTGGGAGCAACTAGCAAGTGTGCCAAGATTGGCAACGCATCTGGGAATGGAGGCAATGAGAATGAGCCAACAACGAGCGTGATAAAGGCATGCAGCAGCTCCCTGAAGATGAGCAATAGCAGCCATCACATTTATCAGCCGCAGCCCAAGTATAGTTTCCATTACAATAGCTCGAGGAGCAGTCCGGCCAGCACCACCGGCCTGGATATGGATATGGTTCGTTCGGTAAGTCCGCCAGCGAAGCTCTTTCATTGCGCCATATCGCCGCGGAGGCGACCTAGCAGTAATAATGCCAGCGGCGGAGGAGGAGGAGGATCAGGATCAGCCACAACAACGACACAAAATGCTGCCAATTCCGGAAACGGCAATGCCGGAAATGCCGCCGCCGCCACACAGAGACTGCAGCGACCGCATCGGCCGTGTTTAGATTTTGATAAGATGCAGCAGGTGAGCCTCTAATGCAGAGAGCGCTAAAAGCAAGGAGCAAGGAGGAGGAAGCAGAGAAACCGGGGCAAATCAAAGACTTTTATACGAGAGACACAGCAGAGGAGCCGAAGTACCTAAGGATTGAGGTATGCCTCCAGTGAGAACCCCCCAGAGAGGAGCAGCAGCAAGAGAAAAGAGAGGAAGTGGAAGATATATCATCAAATCAAATTAAAAAATATTAAAAACAAAAAGGTAATTCACATTTTAAAATACAAACCAAATTAAAAGAGAAACCACTAAAATTTACAATAGAAAAGCAGCAGCTATTTTTTCACAACTTTTAAACCTAAAAAAAAATAATAAAAAAACATGACAGAAAGCAGGGGAAAGAGAGAGAGAGCGCAGAGTAGAAAGCTGTAAAAAAAGCTAAGGATATATAGGAAAGACTCACTTGGACAGGAGGCTCGATGTAAAGGAGTTGAAGAACAAGAGAAAGCTGAGATTTAGATTGTAAACGAAAAAGAAATCCAGTTCTTTGTAAACTGTATATATTGTGTATTTGAGGAATTTTTGAAGAATTGGCGAGCCATCGATAGGAGCAGAAGTATTTTAATTTTTTTAAAAGTGATTGATATTGACAGAAGACTCGAACAAAATTATATTTCTATAAATTGAAGGTGAAGAACGAATATGAATAAAGCGGGAAAGTGAAAGGAAAAGAAAAATGGAACAAAAAATAGCAACAGCAAAAAAATAAAAACAAAATGTGAAGAAACAATAGCAAACTGAAAGATTATTAAAAACACAACACACTTTTGTATCAAATCGAAAGCCGAAAGTAACTGGGTAACAGTTTAAAAACAGTTAAATATGTGTTTAAATGTACAACATAAAATAGCAAGCTATTTTATAAACAATATTCAATTTAATCCAAACAATTAAGGGAGAAACCAAGAAGAAAACAAAAAACAAAAAGCTGCCATCAACATTCATGCATTAAAGCGGTTCAGTTTTACCAATATTGATTGATTGATTGATTGATGATGATAAACGCAACAATTAAACAATTGGCAATATAAACTTTTCTTTGTCAAAAAAGAAAAACAAACTTAAACCCCATATTCAATTCCAAGAAAACCAAATAAAAAGCAAACGAAAACTTAAACCAATAAATGTGTGCATCCATAGCAAAAAGCAAATGAATTAAGCAAACAAAAAATACATTTTTAAGTACCATATATAAATATTAAAAGCAAGCAAGAATATTCAAAACTAATTGCTAATTTTAAATCATATTTAGTACGACGACGAAATTTCAGTTAACGCCAACAACAAAAAACGTAGTCAATGGTATTTGATAATTTTTTCTCTCAATAATCATCTCTAAAAACGTTTCACAGAATCACACCCAACAAACACTAAATACATTCAACCTACCAAAACAAACAACAGCATAATCCACACCACCTACACACCAAGAATATATATAATATATATATAATAATAGCGATGAGATCGAAGAGAAACATCAGGCAAAGTTAGGATCGGGCTGGGAGAAGCGTGTCGAAGTGATGAAGAATGGATACTGAATAACTGATGACTAGAAATGCAGTTTTCATAATTTTTAAATTAATTAAGAGAAGGGAAAATATATTATCGGTGTGGCCACACAGAAATCGTTAACAAGTGTGCAATAAAATATTGAACACCCTTTCGAGGGACTTAAGATTTCTGTGGGCCTCCCCGATATATCAATGTATAATGATGTGTAAACTGGAGAGGCGAAGAAATGGGGGAAATTAAGATATCAATGGACTGAGCATTACATTAAAGCGTGAAAGTGGAGAAAGCGGTATGTGAAGCAAACCCAATACTAGGATTTTAGTTGATAAGTTCTTAAGTTCGTGGAAAGGAAAACATTGTGAACAAAAAAACGGCTAACAAATATGGAAAGCACACACAAAATCTATGATTTATGTTGAATATTTTTCTGAGAGAAACAAAACGAAAACTTGAAACAAAATAAGAAAAAAAGAGAAAAACAAAAATTATGTTGTAAACAAAAAGGAAAAAAAAAACAAAGATTTCATTGTGTTGTACATAGTTACATTAATTACAAACAATATATATATCTTACTCATTAACTATTAAGTCGATGAACGGTACAAGTGCAACAAAAAAAGGAAGAAGCGAAAATAAAAACAAATGGAGAACAATTAAAAAATAACAACAAAAGAATGAAGACAAGAGAAAAAATGAAAAAAACAAGAAAATAATAAAGAAATGCTCTGCAAAATAGAAGTTTATTGGAGTGAATATTTTTAGAGTGGACATCGTGCGAACCGTGGAACAAATACTTTTGATAATCAAAAAATATATCTTTTATTTTTTATTTTTTTATTGTTTATTATTTTTTGTATTTTTTTTGTTTTATTTATTATTTTTATTTTATTTATTATTTCATTTAATTTTTTTTTTAGTTTAGTTATTATTTCTGTTAATTTTTTTTTACTTTGTTTTTTAAATAATTTTTTTTTATATATTTTTTTATTCTTTTTATTGATTTTTTTTATTTAATATTTTTTGTTATATTTTTTTTTATTCTTTTTATTGATTTTTTTAATTACTATTTTTTTATTGATTATTTTTTTTATTTATTATTATTTTTTTATTTAATATTTGATTATTTTTTTATGTATTAATTTTTTGTTATTTAATATTTTATTTTATTTATTTTTTATTTAGTTTATTTAGAGTTTATTTTTGCCAGCAACTAAATTGGAATCAACAGATGGAGGGAAAGCAGCTGGCTCTCTCTCTTCCTCTGGCTTAAACAAAAATTTAAGAGAGCTGGTTATTTATTTATTTATCTTATTTATTGTTTATTCTTTATTATTATTATTATTATTCTATCTTATCGTTTATTCTTTTTACTTTCTTTCGTTAAATCCTTATCTTCTTTTGGTACCGCACCCAAGTATTAACGAAAAATAAATGTAAAAGATTAGTCTCAGTTTCAGTTTGCTCCGAAAGGAACTGCTCTTAATTTTTATATTTATTCATTCATGGGAATGCTGGTACATTGCTGGGAAAACTTGAAAAAAGTGTGATATTTTGAGAACTTTAAGTAAAACCTGACTCCGTCTTCCTCTTCTGGTTCCACATTTTGAAATTTAAATTATATTGTGTTTGTTTTATTTTATTTATAATTTAATCTTTATTTTATTATTGTTTTTTCTTCATTTCTTAAATATTTATTTTAAAGTCTTATATGAAGCCTTAGATTTCCTACTTCCATTCTCACTTAATTTCCATTCTTCTCCATTATTTATTTACATATTTTGTACAAATTTTTAAAACCTACTTTAAAGAAACCTTGGCTTGGCACAGCGGCTTGGCTATGAGCCCGGTATTTCCCCCTCAGACTTGTGGTTTTGTGTGTGGTTCTCCTCCTGATCCTGTAATTTAATTGTAGAAGCAACAGCTGGTGCCTTCTCCTTCTTCTTCCCCTTTTCCAAGGCAGCATTTCCGTTTCTGGCGGGATCATGGATGCGTGAATGTCGCTTGAGATCCCCCGACACTCGGAATTTCTTTTCGCAAATCGAACACTCGTAAGGTCGCTCGCCCGTGTGGACTTTAACGTGACTCAATAGATAGGAGCTGGCGCGAAAGGTTTTCTCGCAATACGGGCAGGCATAGTTCCTTTCGCTGGTGTGGATTCTCCGATGGAGTACAAGGGAATACCGCCGGGAGAAGCTCTTGCCGCAGAATTCGCACATGTGGGCCTTAATGTCGCTGTGCCGGGAGATGATGTGATATTTGAGATCGCCCCATTGCCGGAATTTAAAGTCGCATTTTTCGCATTTAAAGGGTTTGACGCCGGAATCTGTGATGGGAAAAAGGAGGCATTAGTGGGATTAGTTTTTTATATATTTACTTTTTTATTTATCTCTAAACTCACGTGTTCTCTCATGAGCCTTGAGGGCACTCTGGGTGTAGAAGGACCTCTCGCAGCTATTGCATTTGTGGGATCTCTGCTGGTTGTGTGTATATTGATGGTACTTCAAAGCATTATAAGAGTTGAAGTCGCGACTGCACTTGTCGCAAAAGTGCTTTCTCCTGGCCTTTCCACTAGAATCTTCGGTTAAACTGGTGTCTAGTCCAGCCAACGAGAAGCTCTCTTGGTGCTCATCAGTCTCTTGGGAAACTCCTTCTTCATCGAAGGGTGAAGGTGGTCTGCTGTCGTCTTCCTCCAGTTTGAAGCTTTCATCTATCATCAAAGGGGAGCGACGAAGTTGCTCAATTGAGGAGTTGCTTTGAGGAAGAGGATGTGGGAGAGGCTGTGCAGGAGGAGGAGGTGGAGGAACCTGTTCCAAGGTCTGTTCCATATCCTCGCTAACCTTGGGCCTCTCCATTTTGGGCTCTGTCTTTGGCACTCCATTGAGAAAATCCAGCGCCATGTGTGGACTCTCCTTGAGCAGGGCAGGAGCCGCCGAAGCTGAAGTCGACGAGGACGACGACGGTGGCGGCTCTCCGGGCAACAGCAAAGCAGGAAAGGTTATATCCCTAAAGTTATTATTGAACCAAGGAGCCGTCATACCACTGGAGGTTAGCTCTAGATCCACCAGCTCATCGCAGGTGTCCTCTATAGACACCTTGTCCACCACATTCCGTATGCCTTCCAGCATATCCTCCGTGTCACTAAACTCCACATCATCGTCTACAGGCACAGGTATGGGATTTGGTGGGGGTACGATAACAACGGGACTGAGTTTATCGGAGGTTTGGCCAGACAACACCATGTTGACGCCCACATTGCTGGGCACAACATCGTCATCATCGTCGTCGTCCTCCTCCACATGATGGTGATGGTGGTGATGATGATGGTGACTGATGTTGTGAAAGTTCTCAAAGTTTAGTTGGACATCGTGAAAGACTTGATCCAGTTTGGCCTGTTCCTGTTGGAGCTTATCCTGGGCAGACAAGCCGCACATGTCCAGTGGTTCCTTTTGCAGCTGCTGCTGTTGCTGGGGATGATGATTCTGCTGCTGCTCCGTGGGCTCATAGTGCTGCTTTAGATGGGCAAAGAAATCCAGCTGCGTGTGCACCGCATAACCACAAATCTCACAGCTGTAGAGCGCCGCAGAGCCCGGTACATCCGGCACATCCTCCTGTACCAGCTCCTTGTGCTGATGCTGCTGCTGATGCTCCACTAGCAGATCGTTGTTGTCCATGTTACCCTTGAGCTTCCTGGAGATGCGCTTTTTGTGGGGCAGCACTTTCCTTGCATTCATGCAGGCGGACGAAGCATACAGCAGCTCCTCGGTGGCCACCACATCCATGATGGGCACTGGTATGGGCTCGATGTTGTCCAGAGCAGGAAATGCAGGCTGCTGATTGACTTCCTGTTGATGGTTAACCTGATGCTGTTGCTGCTGCTGCTCTACACTTTCCGGCGATGATGAGGATTTGTTTACAAACTGGAAAATTGTGTTTAGGGATTCTGGTGTAAGGGTGTCCTTGATCTCCACGTCCGCGTAGGCGGATCCGGCGGGATGATGCACAGCATTGGTGCTGAGGTTGGTGGGTCCTTCCGCCTTGTAGGTGTGATCTATGAGATCCATTATAAAGTGGTTGGGATCGCGCATTAGCTCCGTGGCGAGGAGGGACTGTGTTAAAAGGGAAAATTATGGATTTATTAGGTTAAACCTTTGGGTTTTTTCTTAAATTCCACACTTACGTGATCCATAAACTGTTGTTCCACTTCCTTGCGCTCCATTTTGTTTGATTTTGGCTTGGAAATTCATTCAAAGTGGAAAATGGGCTAAAGCTTGGATTTTCTTATGGCTGCTGAGGACCAACTCCAGGTCCAGCTTGCTGGAAGACCTCCTCCTCTGGAAGCTCTTTTTCTTAATAAATTAATATTTCGTTTTTTTTGAGTAAATAACAATTTTAACAATTGTTTTTTCTTTTTTTATTGGTGGAAATTTCTAAGTGCAGTTCAAGTGTTGGTAAACGTTAGCAGCCTATCAGCTGTTCCTGTTATGTTAACAACAGAATGGGGTCCAAGGCAAGCAGTGCAACATGAACTGCTTGCTGGATGTTAAGGAAAAAGAGCGCAATATTTGAAATAGGTTTCTTATCACTAAAGATAGTTTTTTATTATAATAATAAGTAATAAATATATAAATAAAAATACTTATTTTAACTAACAAATAGTTAAGAAATTCTAGGTTTAATGTCATAGGTAATTATTAAATATTTAAAAATTTAATCAAAGAAAATTAACAACGTTGAACATTGGTGTTATACGTTTCCATAAAAGTTAATTAAAAAATAAAAAATTGGGTATTTATTTTTTAATATTTTTTATCCAAATTAAAAACTAAATATTCTTTCTTCTAAACTTATATTTTTTATTATTTAGTTAATTTTTAGGGTGCATTTAAATATTTAATCAAAGAAAATTGAGCAAATATTAAACTTTGTTTATAAAGTTCCTTAATAATTCATTTAAAAATGAAAGATTTCGTTTTTATTTCTAAATATAAATAATAAATAATAAAATGTTAGAGGAATTACCAAATATTTAATCAAATTTCAAGATATTGTTTAAATGAAATGCTAAATCTCGTACATCTCAAAGTGTTTGTTATGATTTATAGGGAATCATCTCATTCTTTCTCCTCATCTTCAAAGGGCACTTGCAACCCCTTCCATGACTTGTCAATTGCTTTACTCAAGGTGTTCCTTGATGGATTCCCTCTTGCAGAGATTCCTCCTCCCAGTAAATCCTCCTCCCAGTGATTCCTCCTCCCACAGAATCCAACTCCCAGTGATTCCTCCATTATTATTGTTATGATTCATGGGAATTCGTGTGCATAATTCACCCGATTCGATACTCGTATTTAGAGGAGTGCCTTCTCTGAGTGACTCAGAGAAAAGAGATCAAAGCTCTCACAGAAAAATGTGTGTTGGATTGTCTAATAATTGTTTATTAAACATTAATAGTTGCTAAGCAGCAGCCGTCCGTCGTCACTTGAAATTGTTCATAAAATTTTATAGACCTTTTTGCGGTTGAAGTCGAGCCTATAAATATCCAAAGAGTCGAACATATGGCCAACCACTGACTGCTCGGTGCTCGGTGCTCCTTCTCCCTAAGCCCCCTGATCCCTTTACCATAAATATGTTGATATATCACTGAGCAGGATTAGCTTCCTGTTTGCAACCATATGGAGATTGGAGATTGGATGAGGGGCAAATCGTCGTGGATTATGTGCCACTTCAGATGTCAGTGTGTGTGTATTGGGAATTTACTATATGAAGTGTTAATTTGTTAAGGGGAATATATGCTATGAATGTTTATTGCTCTGTTTGTTGTTGAACTTTATGTTTCAACCAATTGGTGAAGCAAATGGGGGAATTTTGGGAATTTTTAGGAGGGAATAAGGGCCAAATGAAGCTATTAATTGTAAATTTATACGTATGGCAACAGCTTATTAGTTAATTTTATATTTTTAGGGTTTTGTTTTGTGTTTAGGGAGGGTCTTTAATATTTAATTATATATAGAAACCTTTAATATTTATTGAAACTAGTTTTATTGTGTTTTATAAGCTTGATAAATATTACAAAAAATATATTATAGAAATTAAACATTTTTAAATCATAAACAAAAAAATACTATATATTTCCTCATTCTATTTTTTCTTCAATTTCCAATTGTTTTTTTTGTCTATAATTTTTTCCTTTTGTTGCCATTCAATTGCCACTCCTTTAAATTGCAATATTTTCTTATAAATATTATTTTTTCATTAAGGGAAAAATGCAAATTGTTTACTTTTTGGCTCACACATTAGAAACGCCCACCAACCGGCAGCAGCTGCCCACCAGATATCGAGGTTTTAAGTATTCCATATTTCTACCTGACTCTGTATCTTTTGCGGCTTCATTTGTTTATTTTGCGAGCTACCAAACGAATTTTTGTTTTGTTTGTTTTTGGTTTATCGCTTTTCCTTAAATTCTATAATAAATAAATAGCAAAAAAAAAAGTAAATTCTTTGTGGTTTTCAAATATTTTTCACAAATATGCAAAGTCAATATTTGTTTATGGCGAAACAAAAAATAAATACAATAACCTGCGTGGGTGGAAAAAGAGATTGCTATGGTTAGTTTCTGGGAAAAGGGATTTGGAGATTTCAGATTTAAAATTGTATTTATTTTTAGATGTAAAAAATTTTGAATTAATTTTAAAAAATGTTGTTTAAGGAAGTTTTAGTTATTTAAATTAGTTTAAGGTTTTTTTTAATAAGAAAAAGTGCCAATTACTCTTAAAAAATATTTCTAATTATTAAAGTAATTATAATTAATTTTCCATACTTTCTTGTGACCTTTTTGGTTAAATTAAGCTATAATTTTCCATCAGGAACCTTAAATAAATATTTCCCACTTGATTTCTCCTCTAACAATCCTTGGCTCAGCTCGTTAGACAAGTTTTGCGCAATAAAAAAAAATAAGGAAAAACTGAGAAAAAAGGACTGCGGCTGGCAAAGATTTTTCATACAAACTTTTTGTTACATTTCGGTATATACAATACATAATGCCATTATTATCATAAGCGTGCTTTTTTGTGGATACAACAAAAGCAGCAGCAGCAAGTAAGTTTTTGTAATAAAAAACACAAAACACGGAGGCTAGGAAGGACCCCTGAAAATCGGGCAGGAAGCGCATGCAAGTGCCCAAGTGCCTTCTTTTGTTCTTCGTCACGTACTGCGGTGCTGTTGGCTCCCCTCCGGAACTAACCACCTTACAGCCAGGAGGAGGAACAACCAGGACCTTACAGCTAGGGGGAGAGGGGGAGGTACCAGGAGGCAGGAGCCAGGACCAACCTACCGCAGATGCCTCGAGTTTTTGCGCAAAAGAGGAAGCGGAAACAGCCACAAACAGCAGTGGCGACAACAACATCATCGAGAGCGGTTCGATCGCTGGAGAGCTTGCGGGATACCCTGGGTAATAGAGGGGATATTGGGTTTTTCAATTTCCAATTTCGATTTTCATTTTTTTAATAGTTTTTTTTTACTTTATTTTTTGGATTTTTTTATTATGTTTATTTTATTATATATTTAAAATATTTTTAAAATTTTATTTTTAATATGAAAATATAAGCGGATATTAAAATTATCCGAATTATTGTTTAAGTTTAAGCTGAATTCCGTGAGGGTTTTTAGGAATTAAAAAATAATAATAATAAAATAATAATAATAATTATTAAAATAATAATATAATAATAAGAAAAATAATAATAATTTCTTCTCTTTTATTATTATTTTATTATTATTTTTATTTAATTTTTTAGTATATATGTATAAAACTTTTTTTATGTTTTAATAATCAATTACAGGCATTTTTAACAGCGCTAAAAATTATTATGATTATTTATTATTATTTTTTTGAATATTAAGAATTTTTTAAGAGATGTTTAAAATTCGTTTCAATTTTTTAAAATCTTGTAAACATGTTTTCCTTTTTTAATACCCATTGTTTCTTGTTGTTGTGGCCTCTTCGAGTTTTGTCGCCTTGCGGGGTCCAAATTATAAAACAAAAGCTACAAAATGTAGACAAAATGCAAAAACAAACAGCCCCCCAGAAGCCCCCCATTTTCCAACCTTCCATTTCCATTTCCACTTTGCTGTTGGTGCTGGCTGCTGCATAAATATTGTCAGCAGCTGCTTTTTGTCTGGCTTTTCCTTCTTCTCCCTGTTTTCCTCCCCCAAAACGTTCCCATTCTCTGCTCACGTTTTTTCCACCATTTTCCCTCCCACTTGCCTTTATTTTTGTTGTTAACATATTTTGTGCTCATCTCAGCGAAAAATCTGTTGACGCAATTGTCACGTGCTTGCCTGAGTCCGTGTCCTGCCAAAAGGATGATGCTTTTTACATAGTTTTTTTTAAGAAGAAGAAGAAAAAACACATGGTCCTTGCCTCGTGCCACTTTTGTCTCGTGCCTGTGGGCTTTGAGCTGCTCCTCCTTCTTCTGGTTAAGTGCAATGCGACGGCGTACAAGTGGCGATGCTGGCATCTCTGATTTACAGTTGTCTCTACCCAAAGAAAAGGACATTATGTGGTGGTTAATGGTTATCATTTTGGGGTAGGCTGTGGCAGGATTCATAAGGGATTGCGATGTTATCTGGTTTTAAGTGAAATGCTATTACTGAGATTACTTTTAATTGCTGTTTTGAGCTCAAATTCTGATGGGTTAATGGAGAAAATTTTTATAGAGGTGAAAGTTTGGGTTACTAATGGGTTAATTAAGCATATCTTACAAGTTTTTATTAAACTTATAAAAAGTTTATTAAAAATTACAGAAAAATTACACACATCAGAGGTGCAAAAATTGTGTAAGAGTGCACTTATAATTCCCAAGTACGAATTCGGTGACACAGTAGTCTTGATTTTTGCGAATTAAAGAATCAGCATCGTTCATATGCCATTAAAAGAAGTCTAAAATATTAAAGAAAATAATTAGAAAGTCATTTTTGTTACTCTACTAAAATATTGGCACATGTGTTCATAAAAGACGGCTTGTTCCTCTATTCAAACCTCACACTAGTGGGTCTCCACCGCAGGCCAAGCCACCAAACTAATTAAAGGAATCTCCCGCTTTCGAAAGACTCCTGTTTCTGTTCCCCTTTTTAGAAATATAAATAATAACCAAAAGTAAACCAGGGATCGACTGTTTTGCTACCCCGCTAGGCTTGCACACGCCCTGCTCTACCTTTTAGCCAATCTCCCCGATAAACCAAGGCAGGACACACCCCGCCAAAAAAAATCCCTGAAACCCGAAATCAAAAGAAATATATATATATATATTTATTTCGCCATGGAGCGATAGTTTTCACATGTTTTGTTCGAGCATTAATTCCATTTAAATGATTTCCGCAACAGATTTGAGCTTTGCGCGTAATCAAGTGGAAGTGAATTTGACCAACACAAGAGGTTTCCTCTTTGCCTTGTTTTCTGCGGTGCCCCATTAGTTTGATTGTTCCAAAGGCCACTGAGCCGTGAACTGAATAAAATATCAGGGAAATAAAATAAAATAAAAAAGAGGAAATACAACGATCGGCCACCAACAAAAAATAAGCAAATTGTTAATAGCAAAATGTTTTGAGATTTAAGCGATAGCCGTTTTACAGAGAATTCGCAACGGGAGGCTATCCTGGGGATCTTCAGGAAATTCTGCGGCTACTCCAAGTCATTGACCCATTTTCAGATTTAATTTCTTAAAGAAATGTAAAAGATTTCAAAATTTTCTTAAGTAATATTTTTCATATTAGTTTCCCCTTAAAGGACCTTGAATGGTCAACCGAAAAAACCAAAAAATTAAACACCAAACTTGAGATTAGTTAATGTCGTGTTGATACATCGTGACTGTGACGGAATATACAAACGCGACAGGATCTCAGTAGATCCTCTCAAGGTCAATGTATGGCCACAATTCTGCGTTAGAACCGGGAGATCGCCTGTGTGGGTTCAATGTCAAAGTTTCCATCAGGAAAGAGATTTGTACGGTTAACCAAGGAGAGGCCAAAATATGCCATTTACTTTGGCCACACATCGGTGCGTCTCAAGGACGAGTGGCCGAGTCCAAGGACACAAGGCTATGCTGCTCGGAGCAGCTGAGAGTTTGGCCTGCTTGCTGTCGTCGGCCTGTCAATGCCAGCGGGTGCCGTAGAGTCCTTTGAGTCCTTTGAGCCATTCAGAGAGACGCGCACTCTACTCGAGGCTCATCATCTCACAGGCAGACGCGGCGCATCCTGCCGCGTGGCTCCCCCCCTGACTTTTGATTCTTGTCCTGCGATTTCTATTCCATTTTTCCCTGCCTTGCTGCCACCTCCGGTGCACTGCTGGTGCAAATCGGCGACATTTAACACTAACCTTCCGATCTCTGCTGCCGTCCGACGAGGCTATAGCCAGCGGGCGTCTTTAGGACGGAGGCTGCCTTCCAAAATCAAAACAGCACCTGAGTTTTGTACAGAAAAAACACCTTTCGAAGTGTTTCAATGTGGAAATATTTAACACTGCCTCAGGGAATAGGTAATAGAAGCCAGAAAGGATTCAAAGGAATCTGGAAGAAGTTCAGAAATCAACTGGTATTTTTATTTCGAAATTTATATCACCAGGCGAGCCGATTTAGACAAGTTCGTTTGCACGCTTATGCTTCTCCTTCTTTTTTTTTTTTGAAAGAATTTTATATATATTTTCGCCGGAAGCGTTCAGTGCCATCTAAACTTTACCTGGCGTTTAAAAGGTTTAGTAAAATATGGTTCATATTCCTATGGACCTAGATTATTTACAGATATTTACAAACTTTTTACATATATACAAAGATTAACGAACAACACGGGAAGACAAATCGCCGGGGTGGGCTTCTCCTTCTAAAAGGAAATTAAATATACTTTTTTTTTGTACATGAGATACACTTTAACCTATAAGATATTGTATCTTCTTTGTCTAGAATATTTACAAAAAATATCTTTTGTAATTATTAATCGATTTTCTAAACAAATTCCTTGATTATTTCTCCAAGTGTCTCACCAATTAATTCTTGGATTTTGACTAAGAAAATTCCTTGTTTTCCTTGTGGCCTTTTTATCCCTTTTTCATCCTGCTACAACCACGCCCCTGCCCCTTCCTCTGCCTCATTATCCTCACACACTCTTCTGGCACATATTTACCCAAAATGATAACCAAATATTTTCCAATGCCAAGACATTTTCCAATTTGAAGCAATGAAAACATACAAGTCGCCGGTCGCCACGGCGGCCTTTGATGTTGCACGTTCGTTCGATGAAATTTGAGTGAGTCAGTCAGTCAGCCGCGAGAGTGGGTCTCCTTTCCCCCTGGACTTGGTTGTGAGTTTAGATTTTTTTTTTGTAATTAACCGACTTTCAAACACATCGACGGCACTGCCTCCTTTTTGGGCTCCTCTCTGTGTTGCCACATCCACGCCTAAACACTTCACTTGCCGCATGTGTTTCGTCTCTCCTCGCCCCGCTTGAATTTTCCACCGGCAATATCGAATTTCCCGAAGTGACAAGCCCCGCTAGACATTAGCTCGGCGCCTCGGAAATGTCAGCGAATTTTGCGCCTTGTTTTTGTGTTAATGAGAAAGTGTCAGCCGTCGCGGCAAAAGACCAAACGCATTTCCCATCTTGTCATTATGTCAACGAGGTGTGATCCCAGCCGGGTTATGGCTATGGTTAATGGTCGTGGTCGTTGTCGTGGTCGTGGTCGAGGTTGAGGTTGAGGCTATAGCTTATAGGAGGCTGAGGAAGTGCGCCACGAGCTGAAGCTGTCTGACACACTTTCACGCCTCGGGAGAGGAAGGAAGTCATTTAATTGAAAGTAGGGAAATCCGATCAAGTAAATAACAAAGCTCTTACATTAATTACAGCTTGTGTTTGTGGGGGAGTGGGATTTTCTTTAAATTGAATAAAAAATAAAAGAAATACGTTTTTCTTCTAGAATTATTTTGATATATATATATATTTCTTTTAAATTAAAAATATATAAAAAGATTACAACAATTGTTGAAAAATATTTATGATACAATTTTTGATTTAAAAATATACAATAAAATAATATAAATTAGTTTTCTGACTTAAATTATGTTGTTAAAAGGGAGTGGAAAAATATTTTGGAAGGAAGACGTCGGATTAAATATTATTATTATTTTTTTTATTTAAAATTGCATTAACGTGTTTATTTTATAAAATTTATTTTTGTTTAATTACTTTTATTATTATTTGTTGAATACTAAAATGCTTAAAAATGCATATTCCCTTCCACTTTCTACTAAGGCAGGGCTTTCCCTATACCTCTTATATGTTTTCTTGACTTCTTATACTCCTGAAAAGTATATACACCTCCTCCCTACTCTCCATTTTGAATTTATTTGTATATTAAACACATTTTCAGGTGTTTTTTCAAACATTAAATACTTTTCCGCTTCCCCAACTCCCTCTGAGCCGCTTCACACCTTGGCTCAAAGCACATTCCAATACGTCCATAAACCGATCATCTTGCTCGTCATATGTGCCAGCTGTTGGATGGGTTTCTTTTCGTGATCCGTGATCCTTTATCCCCTGGTCATATCCTGTTGCCGCATAAATTCAAACATAAATTCTCTGCTCCTTAGCGGCGGCGGCAGGCCTTGTAAAAAGTTAATTGCTATGTTAACACGTCCGAAAGAAGAGCAGAAAGAGATGTCTGCTGCTCATTTCAATAAGACCAAAAAAAGATGAAGAAAAAAGGAATCAATTTTTAAGACTATTAAAGGCAGAACGCAGGCAGCAGGCAGCAATCCGCTTAGCCGTCGTCCCTTTTGACTTTTTAATTGTGTTGGCTTATTCCTTGGGTGATGTGGGGATGCTAACGACGCTGTCTTCAAACATTTTGCACGCGCTGCGATCATTTGTGGTGATTATACTATATATTGTTTGAGTTTTCCTTTGATTGCGTCCAGGATCAAGGATCGCCGTCGCATAAATCAAGGACTCCCGCTGCGGTACAACGTGCAGGAGGCCCCTCTCGGGGTATATATGTATAGGCGTGGCCCAAAGTCGCTCAAATAGAATGAAAGTCAAAGTCCGAAATGCCGAAAAACGTATAATAATTGAGACATTTGTTGGCAGCGGCGGCGGCGGCTGGTTTTTTCCTATTTTCCTGCTCTGTCCGCAATGACAATGTGATAAAATGTTTTCCCAAAAACAAAGGCATCAAAGTCGGGATTCTGGCGGCTGCTTCTAGCTCCTTGCTCCTTTTTCAGGTGACATTTCCACACGCACACTCTTTCCACCTTTCGGCACGTTGATCGGCTTCCTTTTTAGTACTTCTTTATTTTTTTCCTCCTCCAAAAAGGACATGCGGCCGGTGTGATCTTTTGCCGACTTGCCTTGATTATGTTGTCACACAAAAAATCACAGAGATTAGACAAAAATCACGACGATGATGGCGATGATCGGGCGATATATGGTATGGTATATATAGTTCAAAGGGAATCCCCGTCTTTTGGCTACTTTATGTGGATTATGTTGTCACATTTTGGCACTGTCTTTGTTTTTAATGGGTTTTCGGGGAACTTGCTTCGCTGAAAGGAAAATGATTGTAATCGATGGAGATGCCTAGATCAGCAGGATGATACTTTTATGAGCCTTGTTGCTCTATATATGTGAGGTGAGGAGTTTTTTTAAAGGTGTCAACCCATGTGTGGTATCAACAATGAGAGATTTGGATCAAAAATAAAGCCACACCTAAGCTGTTAATGATATTTAGGGACGGATTTTCTTTATTTGCTAATAAAAAAATCCTTTTTGAAGGATAAACAACAAAGTTTTTAGTAAATCTTAAATCTTATAGCCTAATGGGTGCATAGATCTCGTATCCAATGCCTCTAAAGGTCCCTAAAAGTATAGAAAAGTGTCCGAAAAATACTTAATTACGGGCTATATAATATTGTATTAATATCTTTAATAAATAATTAAAATAAATAAGTGTTAAATTCTATAAACGACCATACATTTCACATCCCTTAACATTATCCTTGATTTTCTATAAGAAAAGTATAGTAGAAACCTTAGAAAAAAGTAAACCATATTTTTTCCTCATTAAATCTTAAATAAATCTCCAAATAATGAGGTCTAGCCTCCCCTTATTTATAATATATTTCCCCTAAAATCTACCTCAAACTCCCCCAAGTACAGTCACCTCTGCAGATCCTCTGCCTCAGCTGACATCTTAATCCGAACGGAATCGGGAACCGCATCATGGACATGGTGCCTGCTACTAACGAGCAATTATCGTCAGCTCCCAGGACGTTGTTTTCCGATTTCACACGCCCAAGGAGAGGCATAGAGAGGAGCCTGAGATATCCTTTACAGAGAGCACAACCATCCTCATCCACGGATTTGCTACGCTTTGGGGGGGAGTCTTGCACACACACACCACCACCAGGAAAACCTGCACACACACACACATATTGTTAGGACACAATGGATGAAAATATTTTCGTCCTGTTGTCAAATGATTGCATTTAATGTATCGAAATCTGCGTGACGAATCAATTCAGTTCTGGCCTGGCCTGGCCTGGCAAGCTGCAAAATGGAGTTGCCTTTTATAATTCGAGCCTGGCATCCTGTCTGGGATACTGATCCCAAACCGCATGGACAACTTAATCGATAAGTTGCAGATATATATACATTTTTTGATGTGTGCCAGTCCTGGAACTGATCGATTTTGTAGTGGGTGTACAAGGAGCCTATAAAGTTGTCAAAGAAAGGCTGGTCGGGAGGACCTCCAGCTGTGAGTTGGGCGGTGGCCCTACTTAAGTGGAACTTTCTGACACATATGGTTGGAAAATAAAACAAATTTTAGCCGGTGACAGAGAGAAGGAGCTAAAGGAGGTGGTGCCTCTCGAGAGCTGGAGTCCTTTAATAGTTGGAAATATTAGTTTTTGACAACTGAATTTTATTTATGTGGAAGTTCCTTGAAGGCAATGGAAATTCTTGGGTTTTTAAAATGAGCAACGATAGAAATTGAGCCTTGAACTAATTTAGGGTTTCATAAATTTTCTTTAAATTATTTTATATTACATTATAGGGGTTTATTTTTTTTTAGAATTTTACTTATTTCCTTGTCATATCTTAGCATTTATTTATAATTACACAACTTTGTATTATTGATAGCCCTTTATTTTTACACCCCCAATAATTTATTTATTCTTTTACAAGTCTCAAAATATTCCTACCTGTTTTTTGAAGCAATAAACTTGCCAATTTCCAACCCTTTTGCTACCTGAAATCCCTCCAATTTTTGCAGTCATAAAACCGTATATAAAATCATACATAAACTTAAATCCGGTTTGGCGGGATTCATTCAAAATCTGGGATTTATCAATAAAAATGGAGGCTTCAGAAGAAAAACCAAAAAAGGACCTGTGATTAGTGACAGTTCTCCTAGCTCAGCTCGTTTCGGATGCATAAAAAATCCAGTTGATCGAAAGATCGATCATGGCCATTGTTCTGGGCCATAAAATCGGACTCGAGGTATATCTCTCGGTCTGTGTCCTGTGCATATCCTGTCGATATGCAGGACGAGGACTGCTGACAATGGCTGAAAGGCCAAGTGCGAGGCGACGACGACGACGACTCGCTGAGCGCGACAAATGCTCGGGCTAGCTGATGTCCTGCTGATGCCATGTGACAGTCTCGCAGGACTGCTGACAGCAGGGACATCTCAAAGGAATATCGCACATTACGATCAATTATGAGACTCAATGCTCACCCACAGTGGAACGAAATGGAGGCGAAAGTTCTGCCTGGGATCAGAAGGAGGATGGAAATCTTGTGGCGTTAATTGAAAATTACATGGACATTGTCTGTGGCCACGGTGTCTACTTGGAATTCGCTTGGTCTTATTCTATAGATGGTCTCTAGCGTTAAGGATAACCTTCTGTCTTGTAATTCTCCTTCGATTTTTGTGAGCTAATGGACCGGGCGTAGCGTAGCGTAGCGCGTGAAGCGAAGCTCCTCTGGCTTCAGCCAAGGCAACGCCCGAGTGTGGTTTCTGGCAGTGAAGCCATAATGTCCAGCCAGCGTGGAGTCCTGCTCGAGGTGACCGCGGTGCGGTCCTGATCGCCCTCTGATCACCCAATCAGCGACCACATGCTCTCGGTCTGTGTGTCCAGGCAGGGATTGCAAATTTGTAATCAATTCGTTTTACTGCATTATCTACGAGGCAGGGGAAAAATGTTAAAGATTTCATTTTGAGTCAAGGATGTATCCTTGTAAATTGAGGTGATATTTTAAGAGGGAATATTTAAGTATAACTTCTAAAAACCCTTAACATATCCCGAAAAATTTTTGTTATCAATTTTACCTTATTTATTTTTAAGGCTATATTTAATTTAGATTAAGAAATGGTTCTTTTAAAATGTATTTAATTTTATAAAATGAAATTCATGCATTGGAGGAATCGATTTATTTGTATAAAGTCAAATATATTTTTAAAGGACTTTTCCTTGGCTTAAAATATATTTTTTTTAATTTATAAAATGTATTTATATTTTTATTTATTTAAGTTTAATTATAAATTTTAAAAATTATCTCCTGAAATGGTTTTTCTATAAAAAAAACAAAATATTTAATGAAAAAACGTAAACAAAATTATTTGAAGCCAGAAATAAGTCTTTAAAAATTATATTTGACTTTATTAAAATATATATTTTATAAATAAATTATTTAAGTATTCATAAAAGCTCTTCTAAAATTGTTTCTTTTATTTTGTAACTTAAAAAAAGAAAGACTAAGTAATTTAATCGCTATATACCAAATCATCCTACCTTCTATATCTCATTTCTCCCTCCCAAAACCCCTTAATCCTCCTCCGGAATGTGTGTGTCCTGTGAGCCTGTGGTTTTTGCCTCGTCTTAGGGGATTTCACAAATCAATTAGTTTTGTCGCGGCTGTCAAAATTATGCACACCACCGCCAAGTCAGGGAAAAGTCAGGGAGTCAGAGAGCCATAGTCGGCGAAAAACCTTTCATCTTTCGCAAAAAATAAGAAAATCTACACAAATTTCCAACTCAATTAGAGAGAGGGAAGGAAAAAAGAGGGGTAAGAGGAAGCCGCAAAAAGAAAATCGAGGCGTTCAAATCTTCATTTATCCCATCGCTTAGAAAAGAAAGAAAAGAAAGAAGAAAAGAATAGTAACTGAACCTGCTGCTGCCTGGCCTTAACGCCTACTTTTTCTACTTTTTTTTATGTTTTACTTTCAACTTTGCCGACTTTTCGGAGAGTGCATCATTATGATCATCGGCAAATTGGAGAACTACTGCGTGTAAAGTGCGCTGCCTACTTTTTTTCTACTCCATTGTTTTCTGCCAAAAAATAGAAACGTAGAAAAAATATGAGTAGGGGACGGCAGCAAATTAATAGACAGTCATTTGGAACATGTGTTTTGTTGCTTTGATTGTTTTGTCAAGTTGTCTAAGATATCAAACGGGTAAAGCCGACATTCCCCATCCACCTACAAGACCATTTATCCCGAGATCCATCCAAAGATCTCTCCATCGACCCGTCTGTAATAACCCACAGCGCTGACGTCTTCATTGTCTGCGTACTTGACTTTCGCCCAATTTACGTACATCTCGTTGCTGTCCGTATATTTGTTCAATTGTTCTAACAAAAACATGCCATAAAAACATAAAACAAAAACTACTTGTACTTCCTTGTTATTGTAGTGTCCAGTCTCGGTCCGTTGCCAGTTGAAATTCCAATCGAAAAATCGGCTACCAAGTACTTGTACTATATAGAGTCTAAGTAGACGCTTCCTTTGATCTTCAAGAATAATATGTGTGTTTACTAGCCACATGAGTTGCATGTGTCGTTAGGAGAGTCACTTGAAATTGTCAACATTGCAATGATCTATAGAGAAAAACATTATTTAAAATATAAGCAATACTTTTTCTAAGGACTATTTATTTATATATTAAATAATAAAGTATTTTTCCGTTTTTAAAAACCACTAAAAAATCTTTAGAATATTTTTGCAACATTTTTTAAAGTCTTTTTATTTTCATTTCTTCTCAATAAACCTTTAAGAATCTTGTAAAATATTTTCTCTTATGCAAAAGTCCCAATAAATACCTACTTTTCAACAGATCTTCTTTAAATTAAACCATTGCTCCTCTAAAATCCTATTCCTACTTACTTAACTCCCCCTCACAAGTCACCAAAACACAACTTAACTTTGCCTTGAAACCTAGTTTAAACTTCACTCTAAAGTCTCTGAAGTACAAATATTTATCTGGCTTGCATTTACCGAAATTTATTAATCTCGAAAAGGATTGCCGGAGAGATCCACGTATTGATTTCGCCGAAGCGCGCCCAGAACTAATTTGAAAATCTTTCGCGAAACTAGAACAAATCCCGGCTGGCTTGGAAGGGTTAACCCGTTTAACCCCTTCGGATTACCTGAGCCGAGCCGTTCTGAGCTCCATTGAGCTGTTGAAGATCGGGTGCCGTAAGCCCAGGCAGAGGGATCGGGAAGCGGGATCTGTGTGTCCCGTAATCCCCGGACCAGGCCACCAGAGAAACCCTTTGAACTAGTTTGGGCGGGATTAAGAGCAGCTCGGAGACAGGGAGAGATATAGAGAGTCTAGTTCTACGAATTCATTGTGAAATAGTATAAGTAAAAATTTAAAATTATATAAAATATTTAAAAGCAAATATAAATAAAATGAGGCTATATTTAAATTTTTTGCTAAGTGAAAAGAGTAAATTAATGTAAATAAATGATTATTTTGTCTTTCTTATTTAAAAAACGTTCAGGAATTTTTCCGAATATAATTTGTACCTGTTTCTAGAAAGGTATTCTCAATGAAGACTTCTGCAAAATCAACTTTAATCAATATTTATATATTTTTTTAAATTTATAAAATTATTAAATACAAATTTATTCAAATTCAAAGAAATCTGAGCTCCCTGCAACACCCTTGAAAGCTCCACCAGAAGCTGTCATCTTCAATTATTCAAGGGTTGGGCCACTTTTTCGATCAAAAGCTATTCAAAAATTACAAAATCCTCTATAAAACTAATAAACATCCTGATTAAATTGCAAACTCTCCCTGAAATCGGTGTGTGTTTTTGTTTTTATTAACCCGCTTGTTAGTGCAATTAATAGTCAAAACAGCGCCGCCGCTCGCGAAACAACCCCCAGCGAATGCCGGCAAGAGAGGCAACCCTGTTTGGATTGGATGTAATGGATATTTTGACGCCGAAGCAGCAAAGACTGCAAATAAACATCCACAAGTTCCAAAACAAAGGCATTGCTCACGCTCTCCCATATAAAAATATACACACACTCGCACACAGGGGCTGTGTGGAAGGCGAGTGGAACAAAATGGTCAACAAAATGGAGGGCGGAGTCACAGGGCTCTGCTACCTACTTTCACCCTCTCTCTCCCTCCTTACCAGCCGGCAATCTACCTATCTCTCTTGTGGACCCTCGCCTTGTGGACTCCCTTCTCTCTCTTTGTAGACTTTGTTCGTGAGCCCGGGGGTAGGACTATAAATAGCCCGGGCCGGTGCTGTAGAGAGTCAGTTCAGAGCTACTCTCCAACGCAAAGCATCTCAAGCGATCCCGAGTCGTGTGTGCCGCAGAATAATCTGAAAAATCAACCAAAGACATAGCAAGCCAGAACAATGGTGAAAAGTGAAATGGAATTCAAGAGCAACTTCTCCATCGATGCCATCTTGGCCAAGAAACCCCAAGTAAACCCTCAGCAGCAACCCGTTATGGGCATCAAGCAGGAGCCCAGTCATCATCATCTCCAGATGCACCATCAGCTGCCCCACCACCAGTACGTGCATCCCTACTCCAACTCGGATGGCGAGCTCTCTGCCTCTGAGGACTTTGACACTCCCAGCAGGACCAGCACGCCCATGAGCAGTGCCGCCGAGAGCCTGTCCTCCCAGAACAATGACAAGCTGGATGTGGAGTTTGATGACGATCTGGAGGATCAGCTGGAGGAGGACCAGGAGAGCGCCGAAGAAGAGGGCAACCCCAGCAAGAAGCAGAAGATGAGCTCCTCCTCCTCTTCCGCTTCGGACAACAAGAAGCCGCCCTACAGCTACAATGCCCTCATCATGATGGCCATCCAGGACAGCCCCGAACAGCGCTTGACCCTCAACGGGATCTACCAGTACCTCATCAACCGCTTCCCGTACTTCAAGGCCAACAAGCGCGGCTGGCAGAACTCCATCCGCCACAATCTCAGCCTCAACAAGTGCTTCACGAAGATCCCGCGCAGCTACGATGATCCCGGCAAGGGCAACTACTGGATCCTGGACCCCTCTGCCGAGGAGGTATTCATTGGCGAGACCACCGGCAAGCTGAGGCGCAAGAATCCCGGCGCCAGTCGCACTCGCCTGGCCGCCTACCGTCAGGCCATCTTCTCGCCCATGGCAGGCAGTGGTTCTCCCTACGGAGCTCCTGCTCCCGGCTATGGTTATCCCGGAGTTCCCTTCGGTGGAGCTGCTGCCGCTGCCGCCGCCGCTGCTGCTGCTGCCGCTCTCTATCAGCGCATGAATCCCGCCGCCTATCAGGCTGCCTACCAGCAGATGCATCAGTACCAGGCGCCTCCTCAGCATCCCGCCGCCCAGCTGCAGGGTTATCCGCCGCATCTGAACTCCGCTGAACTCTTCCAGCGGATGCAGTTCTTCGGCAAGTTCCCCGCCAGCTAAATGCATATATATTGGGAAAAAAGGAAACCAAGCCTTTGGATCACCAACAAATACAAAACCAACCAAGGGACCAGGCGGAGCAGCGTTGGATCCAGAGAGATCTAGCCTTAGGTTCTTCCAACCCGCCAGTGACGTCTAAATGCTGCAATTTAGCAAAATTCTCCAGCACTTTGCCTTCGGTTCGACCTGGAACGTCGATCGGAACTCTGGAAGAGAGCATCGAAATCTTAGGGATATCGCCAGGATCCCGAAAGAGCAGACTTCTTGCGATCGAAGGCCTTTGTAGTTTGCCTTGTCAACACTTTTTTGTATATATTTCAAAATGAATTTTAAACAAAATATAAAATAAATAATATTTAAAAGAAATTTGTAAACAGTTTTCTTATTTTAAAAAAGTTTTTAAAGAATTTTGAAGGGAATTTTGGGTTGATTTTCAGTGGATTTTAGGTTGCTTTTTGAGACTTTCTTTAAGAAACTTTTTTAAGTTTTAATTACCTTAATATTTTTATTAACCTATTTTCAACATAAAGCTATTTCCTGGTTATTTCTTCACCTTTATTAAGAGCTATTTTCCTCTACAAAACCCCTCTTTATTTCATTTTGACTTCCAGCTGCTGTCCAGCTAAATATTTACCCAGCTTCCTATCCATCCTGATGACTTAATTAGTTGTTTGGCTCTAGCAAGGCGGCAAACATGAAAATGATTCCCTTAAAAAAAATGAAAAGGGAACAGCAGAAAAATGCCCAAGCCAGAGCGGATGAGGTTCGAAAATGAGCCATCACCCATTGACTTTTCATCCTTCGATTTGTTTGGCTCTTTACATGCCCAGTGACAACTCCAGCTGTGAGGCCCGGGGCACCGCAGGTACACTGCTACGATCCTGAGCGATCCGATATGATATCCCATAGCTGCTGGACCCGTACCCCCTGCTCCCACGTCCCTATGTCCGTCCCCAGCTAGGCCATTGTCTATAGATCTTGGCCAGCGAGAGAGCGCACACTTCGGGTATCTCTCTCTAAATGTCTCAGGCAATTTTCCTTTAACTTTTGTTATACAATTTTTCAACTAATATGTGCGCTACACTGAGGGAAACTAGTACAACATTGTAAAGGATATTTATCTTAATTTAAATTTTATAGAAGATTTTTAAAGTTATCTTATAATTTAATTTCCCTTTCAATAACTAAGTCTTATTACAATAATACTATCATAATTACTATAATAATTTCTCTCAGTGTAAAACCCATGAACTCGCTTAGGCCTCAATTTGAAAGATGAGAACACGTTAGGGAAAATAGTATAAAGAAATAGTAAAAAGGGCACCGACTTGGGCGTTGTTGTTCTGAAATTTCTCAAACTGTTTCCTCGGGTTCTCAGTGGATATCTCCATTATTTTGGATATTTCTACGGCATAGTCGTCGGCGGCTTCTAAGGCCTTTGATCACTTGACATGTGTTTGCAGGAGAAGAAAATAGAGATGTGAGTGAGAAAAAGGGAGCATCCATCGGCATCAACAAGTTTTTCCCCCTCTTCCCATAACAAGACTCTCGGCCATATCATAAATACTGCGCTTTCCTCGCTTTTGATTCCCCACCGAAAAGGCGATTTGTAAACGAAATGATAATTAATATCATCGTTACTAGATTAATCTCCTCCTCACTCTCTGTGGCTCTTTATCTCCAGCGATAGACGGACGATCGGTAGTAATTATCATATTTTGTGTTTGCCCATTTTTCTTCGATTCAATAATTGTAAATTATTGTGAGTGTATTGTGTGTGAGTTGTGTGTGAGTTGGTAAATCATGTTATTGAAGCGATTAGCTGGCAGTTTTATAAGGTGTCAGGTTTAGGGGGAACCTAAATGGATGAGGAGGGAGGGTTTTCGATGGGTTTAGAGTTATGCAATATAGTATGGATCTTATGTAAATTGCCACTCTGGGTTGGGGTCGTCTCTGGGTAATTTATAAGGTGGCTTTTGAGTTGGTTAATATCGGAACCTGTATAATTATATAGATAGTTTATTTTTGTTTGGCTATATTCCTTTGGAAATAGTAAAATAAAATGAAGCTTTATAAGGAAGAACCTCACTAGGGGTGTAAATATTGAGAGGAACGGACAAATATCATATATCGAACATTTTAGATATTGTAATCGATAATATATCGAAATTTTAAGCATACAAAATATCGTATTTAAATTAAAATTTTTGTTTAAATTTATAATTTTGTTTATATACCTTTTTTATATTTATAATATCCTTAAGAAATATATTTTATTATGAATATTTTCTTATATTAATTATTGATATATCCTTGCTATAAATATCTATTCATTTTAATTTCAGATCGTGTTTTCGATGTTTTCTTGGGGTAAGTTCAAAAATATTTATTAAATATGTTTCTATTGGGGTTGTCTTTATTTATTGCTCAAAGGATTAATATATATCCTATATATCCCTATATCCTGCTCTTTTCACCATAGAATTAAGAAAAACGAAACTATCTAGACAATCTTGGATTCCCAAGTCTCTGTATGTACATATTTTTGGGGCTTATGCTCAGCTTAGGTCCAGGGCAAAGAGTTAAATCGGTTTTTGGCCCACACGCCCTAAGCCAACGATTCAAATATTTTGCATTTAAAACTCAAAACTCAAACTGAAACTCGGACTGAAATCTCAGAGATGTAAAAACAATCCGCAGATCAGGCGGATTGCAACAATTTCCATTGGCGGGGCAGCATTGTTTTATTGGGTTGCCCTCGTCCCCGGCTTATGTAGGTTTTTGGTTATTTTTGTTATTGAAATAGATCGGATGAGCGCATTATATACTTAACACGTCGTCGTCGTAGTCGTATGTGCCCTGGATTCCGGATTGAATTCAGAAATCCACTTACCTAAGCCTAGTCCTAGTCCTCCTAAGCTCTAAGTCGCTAAATCAGTCCGGGACTGCGGCTTCGTTGGGATTCCTTTAACTATATCACTTTAGAATTCAAGAATAGAAATGGGAATAGTGGAATAAAGAGAGTATAGCACGCGCACTCGGTTTGGGAAATGTCTTAACCAGTTTTTCCGTCCAGAGGTATACCGAGGTCTCCTTTTCTCTATATTGGCTTAAGTGCTCGACATGCAATTTACAAAGATAACAAGCGCAGGAGCAGGAACCTGGGATCTGCCTTACTTATCTTATTACCCGGGTTAAGTGCAGGGATTACACTGTCGAAAGAGCAACCTACCAGGATCGGATACTATATTGTGTGTGCCTCAGGCAGATGCAGTAGCATCTTAGGGAGTCCGAATGGAATACCTATGGTCTTATGCGATCTCCTCCTGTGCCTGTACGTGTGCCGCTTGTTACACTTTCTGTGCAATTTAGGACTGCTCCTGGGTGCTCCTTGGCCTCTCTAATGGTTCAAACCCATCGGCTTAGTCTCTGCGAGTTTCTATTTCATAAATATTTTAAACATATAATCGGTTAGCTGCTGCTCTCGGTGCGGTTCGGTTTTGTTTTGTTTAAAGGCTTAAGGATCGTGGTTTTTTTTTTGTATATATGTTTCTCTTTATTATATATTTTTCTTATGAGTAGAAAAGATATATATAATATCTTCTTGGGGTATGGATTTCGATAAGTTGTCGAGGTTTTGAAAACTTTTCTTTGTGTTGAAAGAGGTGTCTCTATGAAAGAGATGTCTAAGTGGTTGGCAAAGGTGTTCTTTTTTTTTTAGAATGTAAAATGGATTATTTTTTGGGGTTGTCTTATAAATGTGTAACACCTTAAGGTTTTCAAATTGATTTATTCTTATTTTATATTAAATATCAAAGAGATTTATCCAATATTCTTTATTTTTTTTTTTTTTTTTTTTTTGGCAAAAAAAAATAATGAAATTTTATTTAACTAGTACACTGTTACCTAGATATTTGGCAACTAAACCTAATTGGAAGTTAATTCTATGTTTACAATGCTTTGTTATGGAGGAGTATTAAGTTAAGTTATGTATACATAATTTGAAATGATTTTCATGTTTTGTCTGATATTTTATGTCAAGACCCTATCGGGGAGGTCTTGAGGGTGGTGACGTTTAAGTCTTCTCCTGACTCGTGTTCTGTGTTCAGCGGTGGCTAATCTTCTAGCCAGACTATTAGGGTGATTGTTTAGTTTTTCCATGTACTTAGTTGAAATAGTGTGAAGTTTGTCTCCAAGCTTGGGCACCTTTAGGTCTCGTTCAATGTCTCTAGTCCTCATATACCAAGGAGCCCCAG
>VNJY01000745.1:0-26257 GCA_008042715.1 Drosophila bocki
AGATGAAAATACGTTGAAAAACAACGAAGTTATAATTTTTTTCCTATTAATTTCCCGATCGTTCCTATGGCAGCTATATGATATAGTCGTCCGATTTTCATAAAATTTTTACCAAAATTCTGTAATAACATAAAATGGCTATATCTCAAAAATGATGCAAATATTTTGAAAAACAGCGAAGTTATCATTTTTTTTCTAAAAATTTATCGAACATTTGTATGGCAGCTATATGATATAGTCGTCCGATCCGGCCCGTTCCGACATATATAGCAGTGAGAGTATATAGAAGACTATATGCAAAGTTTCATTCAGATAGCTTCAAAACTGAGGGACTAGTTTGCGTAGAAACGGACAGGTGGACAGACGGACAGACGGACAGACGGACAGACGGACAGACGGACATGGCTAGATCGACTCGGCTGTTGATGCTGATCAAGAATATATATACTTTATAGGGTCGGAAAGGTCTCCTTCACTGCGTTGCAAACTTCTGACTGAAATTATAATACCCTGCAAGGGTATAAAAAGCTGACAAATAACTGAACTGACTCTGTGCCGAGGGTAATAATGATGCTGCAGAGACAGATAAATGCCGACGTGCCTCCGGCTACGCCCTGGCACCTTGATAGAATTTCAATTAGAATAAAAAACAACAACGAAATCTATTAAATTTCCATCTAATCACAAAAGCAATTAATCATTGACACTATTTAGGCGATGCTTATTAACCGAAACAGAAAGGAGAGCTTACAACCAGGGCTTTGTTATGCAAAGGCCTTTTGTTGGCCACACATAGACAGAGATACAGATGCAGATACATTTACGCGAGATACAGATACAACAAATGAAGATACAAATGCGCGACAGCCGCGTGTAATTACAATTCCTGAGGCCTGCGCGGTCATCGCTTGTATAAAAAGATATTGTATCTGCATCCGTGCGCTGGCCGGACGACATTGAATTATCACATCGCTCTCATCTCTCGCAAACGCCTTTATTTTCGGGTTTCGAGAGACGTCTCCGTTGGAGTTGACAAACTACAAAATAATAATGTGGCATTCATTGTTGTCCTCCTAGGGAAACGAGGGGGAAGTCTCTCCGGTATTGTCATGCAGAGGAGACAAGATATTTACACAATTACTTACATTCTCTGAATATGGGGATATTTTCACATACAGATTTCCCATTTTGAATTTACGTACAAAGCTAATTTATCATTTCGTCGTCGGTGCCTGGAAACTGTAAAAACGCCGTGATGCCGCGATGCCGCGATGTGTTTTGTGTCCCCGCTGAATGGGGATGCCAATATCCCGGCCTGTGCATAAGTATTATAACCGCAAAATAAATAACAAATATAACAAACGATGACGGGGGACCCTGGGACCGAACCCAAAAGCTAAAGCCAAACCCCGACGTCGATTGAAGCTGTCAACGGGTACGCACAATAAAAACCTTTTGTCCAAACTGCGTGAGATACTTTCAACTGCATGGGATCCGATGGATGTGGATGTGGATATAGCCGGGGCTGGTCCGAGCCATATGGACATGGGCAAGTGCCTAATTATGTGGCCAAGTCAATTTGTTCAGCGTTCGACCCACTCGGAGTGGTCGTCGCTATGCCGCTTTTGCTTTTTTGTTTGACTTTTCTCGCTGCGGGCAAACAATAAATGTTTTGTAGTGATTAAAAAGTAGTGTGAAATCGATTATACGTACTCACATTAACCGGCCCCAGGGTCCGGACCCTCGTACCCGTACATCACCTCCTGCTCCTCACTCGCTTCTTGGACCGGATATATCCGATCTCCGTCACTCCGACTCTGAACCGTGTCAATATTTGGCCGACTTTAGCGATACATGTTAATTCCTGTTAATCGTTGAGAGTCGGTTATTTTTGATCTCGCATCTGCGTCAACTTAATGTCCACACGGGGTATTCTTGGATTAATAGAAAAGGTAGGGGAAGCCTTTTTTTTTTAACAATATTTGATTTCTTCAAAAATCACATATCCGTTTCCGCTAACAAGAATAATAAGTAATTGGGTGCTAAAGGGGTTATAAGAAGGTTTACCCAATGATTCACAATACAAGAAATTGTTTTAGCTTAAGGTATATTTAATTTACTGAAAAGATTATTCATGTTGATAAGGAATATATATGATTTATAGGCTCTAAAATGATTCCTTCACCCTGCATATTTTACATTTAACATGTCATATAGACATTAACTAGCGTCATCTACAGGCTGACAGTGTTTCAAATATAGTGGAAAACGGAAAAGAAAAGCTTTAAAAGCTTTTGCTGGCAATAAAACTGCTTTCATTTTCACCTCTTTTGCTTCATAAATATCAGAAAATAAAATATATCAATGGAATTTGCTTAATAAATGTATAGTTTTATTTAAAGAAATCATTAAAGATCAACAAATATCTTAAATACAAAGCCTAAAAGCATGCAAAACCCTTCAGAAAAACACCTTAAAGTATGCTAAAAAAGCAAATACTTATTTCAAAGTACCCAAAGTACCTTCTCGTAACTAGTAGCCCAGCCCCTCCGATATGCTCATAAAGGGAGTTTATGACTTCAATAAATTCAGTAAACGCTGTCTGCCTTTGCGATTGCCTCTATTCACAGCCCACAGAGCTGTTTGGCAATTGATTTTATCTACAATATAGAGTAACAATATCTATAATATACCACAAATACTCCCCCCAATAAAAGCGTTTCCGATAAATGATGGCAAAGTACACATATCAATATCGGCATAGCATTATTGGAGCAGCGATGGATATATAGAGAGAGAAACCCTGGTTAGCCCCCCCTTGGCGGAACCCTAAAAACACCCACAATCGAACATAATCAAATGTGGAACCGATCTCTGCGTCAGTGGGGATATATAGAGATTGTGTTTCGATATAAATCCATATAGATAAAGGCCAAAACTAGCTTGCACTGGAAGAAAACAAAGGTTAGGCATTCATACAATATATCTAACTCAATTACACCATCAATTATAAGACTCTTATGGCCTCAAAAAAACGCCACAAGATTTCTCATCAAGTGGGCTGACCCTCTGCGTCTGTAGTTCAGCAAAAATCTGTGGAATCAAAACAAAAGCCGAAAAAATAGTGGAAATTTTTGGGACTCGACTAACCGGATACCGAGCAGACAAATCTATATTGAGGGACAGGTAAAGTATAAAGGTTTAGATATCATAAGGGGAAGTGATAGGTTCTACTATCATAAGGGTAAAGTCAAGGTGAAACTTTGTCAAAGAGATAGAAGAGCTTCACTAACCATAACCAACTTTAAAGTATCATTTTTGGCAAAAATTAATGTTATAATTAGAGAGTATAGACTGTCTGGGCTGGGGAAAATTCCAATTCAGCCTGACGGAAGTTCCCCTGAACCCATGATCATACCCTATACCCTATCTAGATCGAATATACCTCCCCCTGGGCTATTAAACGGTATCGTGTCTAATGGCACTTGTGTAGTTTTTGTTTTGTTTTTTTGTGTATTTGTTGCTGCCTTGATTTTATGGCCTGCCTTTTTGCGATATTTGATTTTGATGGGTGCTCAGCGGGGCGACAGTGTTTACTCTCAGTCAGTCAGTTGATCGGTCGAAATAAACTCACATGCGAGGCGACGCAACGCACCGGCGCATGCAGATACAGATACAGCTACGAACTCGTTCCGCAGATACAGATACAACGTCCGCGAGTCAAGAGTCCGAATTCGCACGACACGCAGCGCGCAGTGGTGGAGTTGTGCAGGCAAAAAATTACCATTGCAAACGGGAAATTCAATTAGTTGTCAAGTGAAATACAAAGGCAAACCAAGGAAAAGTAAATAAACAACAAAATCAAAAGTAAAACTAAAAGTAAAAGTGCGAAGAAATGCCAACGCAACAACAACAGTCGACGGTTCTCGGTCAGCAAATAAAGATGCGCAGCGAGACAGGTGCCAGTGCAGGAGGTACTACGAGCGTGTCTAATGCCAAACAAAAGCCCAAAAGGTGTGATATTATTTGCTATTATTTATATTACAACATTCGCTTATTTCGTACATCAACAATTTGACACACTTTCGCGTGCCACGTTGCGTATACGCGTCACGTGCCTAAAGTGTGTTTATTGAAAAGAAAAAAAACCAGAAAAACCGCCGAAACAAAATGTATTTTTGGCCAAGAACCAAAGTGCAAATAAGAAAAACAAGAACAACAACAAAATGCCGCTGAATTGTTTATTTATTTTGCATTTTCGCAGGCCGTCAAACCAGTTATTTGTGTTTTGGCTAACGAGCCAACGCTAGACGAAAATGATGTGTCCATAAATCAAAGAGAGTCTGGGCTTGGACCAGATATTAAGCATAAAAAATAAGTAAAGTGGATCGTTGGCGGGATAAAAATCAATCCCACCATCCGTGTTCCAAGGCATCTCTTTGATTCGTCGCGGTTTCATTGAGTTTATTTATTAATCTCCGCTCGGAGCGCGTTAAATTGCTTCTACCTCGATCGATCGATTGTGTTGTATAATTTATTTGTGAACTTCAAAAGTTCCGATGGTCTATGCAAATCATTGAGGTGCATGTCGCATCGCTTAAGGTGCGCGTCATAAAGGCTAACCGTTTGGTGTCAAAGCGGCACGCGAGTGTCAGGGCCACAAGGAAATCCGTTATGGAAAGCCTTCGATCTATAAGTGACGCGTTGAGTGATAAGTGTTATCGAGAGAGAGAGAGGAAACTCTGGGTAAGTTTTCCAGTCACCTTGAAGGTAAGTGTAAACAAAATAAAAATCAATTAAAGGTAAACAAATGTAGGTTAAAACTATAGTACTAACTCTTATCGGGAATATAGAAAATAAGGGCGCGCCACTTGAAAACAATATCAGGTGTTATTGTGATTTCATCTATAAGTACATATAATCATGATGATTATCATCGTTTAGCTGGCTTGGATTTTGTCATCTGTTGATTTGACTCTGATGTCGGCTTCCTAATAGTTTCGATAATTGCTTAAAATGATAGTTAAATAAGCCTTAGGCCAACACATTTTTACCTAATTATATTTATTTAGCATTTTATAATGTGCCATTATGGGAATTATGGGGTTTTGTAATAGTTTAGGCCAAGCTGCGTGATTATTGTGTGGGTTTAAATATGGTCTTTGTACTTGAAAGCATTTTGTTAACTTGCTTAAATATTTAACTTTGGGTAAACAATGATGGGAGAGCTGTCTTAAGTAAGATGAGTCTTTTGTCAATTATTTCATCTGAACAATTAGAGGCTATATAGCCTATAATTGTATGTTATTAAAGTGTATTCATATCACTTTGTTATTTTAAGTTTGTTCCGGCTGTCTGATTCATTTAAGCTTTTTTTACTATATTTAAACTTTTTAGGTTTGTTTAGAGAAGAAAATAAAAATGCAAGTTTTGAAATTTCAGAAAATTAGTTTATTTTTGTAGGTCCCTTAGGTTGTTCTATGTAAAAGCATCATTTAGATGATTGTTTTAACCTAACAAAATGAAAGAGGTAATTATTAAACGAACAGACGGACATGGCTAGACCGAACCGGCTGTTGATACTGTTCCTCAACATAGGCACTGCTTATGCGGAAGCTGGTCTTAAAACTGCTTGTCTAAACACTGCTTATAAAGCCATTCTCTGCTCGGCACTGCTTAACACTGCTTTGGCCTGCTTGCCGACTGCGCAGCTCTTTCTACTTGGTATATCTGCACAACCTAATGCCAAGCTAATATTTACACGAATTAAATTACCCGCTATCGTTATCAAAAGCTCTCATCACTGCCAGCTGGAGCGATAAGAGCCGAACTTTTGACGCTGACGCAGCAGGCTGCTGCTGCCTCTGCTTCCGCGGCCTCTGCTGCTGCTGTTTCCTCAGCTCCCTCTGCCTCTGCTGCTGCTGTTTCCTCTGCTCCCTCTGCCTCTGCTGCTGCTGTTTCCTCTGCTTTTGCCGCTGCTTTTTCCTCTACTTCTGCTGCTGAGCAAGCAGTAGCTTGTTGCTGCTTGTTATGCGGCAGCAATATAATAATACGCCATGGTGTCCGCCGCAGGCAGCGACGTCGGCAGCGCTCACTGCTTCGTTCGATCGCGCGTATTTTTTAGCTCCAGGCGTTTTTTTTTTGCTCAATAGCAAACAACCGATCGACCACGACGCAGGTTAGTTGGTCTCCCCGTGACTACCCAGAGTGTGTGTGTGTGTGCGTGCTGTGAGTGCCTTGGTGTGCGTTAATTAATTAGCAAACTTGTCTTAAAATTCCCCCCCAAAAATAAGAGCAAAAGAAGAAAGGCTGCTGCGATTATTTTGATATAAAAAGGTTTGCGGTTCGTTGACAGGCGTCGAACAAAATGTGTATCGCGTTTTTGGCGGTTTTAATATAATTTTTGTAAAAATCTCTGAAGCTGAAGTTGCTTCCTGGTGATAAATTAAAAGCTGTGACAAGTTAATGGAATATTTCCATACCACCCCAGAGGAGAGAAAGAGTGCGTGTGCTTATAAATGTGGATTTTATTCAAATATTCAGACTCAGACTGGCTGAATTGGTTATCTCGGTCTCCCCCTTTAACTTTCCATTTCTCGTTATCGCCTGTCTATAGCCCAGGGCATATTGCATATTCAGGCAGTATCTCCATAAAATGCGGTAGTAGGAACCCCCCTTCCTCCCACGGCGCCTGATCAGACTAGCTAAGAACAATTGAAAACACCTAAGCACATTGCCTGCACATACAATATTTAATTAAAAATTGTTGTTTATCAACTGGCGGATTATTGACTTGTAATTATGTGCATTATTTAGCATTTGCACCTGATGATAGATAGATAGCTAAGCTAAGCTAGTGATCCCACACGATTGCACAACCTTGAGACCGGGTAATTATTAGACAAAGCCAAATTGTAATGCAGCGGGAATCGAGTTAATTTTTATATATTTATTCTGGCCAAGTTTACGACATTATTTCCATTATGTCTTGTGCATTTGACATTCATTTAACACTTGCTGTTAATGCTTGAACAATTTCTTTACCGGAGAATGTTTATTTTTATAAAAGTGTGCCACTGTTTTTTTTTCGGGGTTTTTTTGGAAAATGTTTCTACATTCTCTAGGTACGCATACATTTGTCTGCTGCTCTACTTTAAATGCTAGACTGTATATACATATATATATGTAGAGTTGTTGTTTTTTTTATACTAATTAGACGTCGACTCGTGGGCAAGTCTTATCAAAATTATCATTGAAAAAAAATAAGTATAGCAACACGATTGCCGGGGTCACTTCGATTCAATAAAGTGAAAATAAAGGCCTGATAAGTAAAGGCAAATGGAATGCTACATGCTAGACCCATAATTCTTGGATCAGGCGATTTTTGCATACTTTTTGTAGAAGCTAAATTGATCAGTTTCTAAGACTTTAAGACTGGGAAATATGCGTTGCGCAATATACTCCTACTCACTTAAAAATAATAATAAAAACCAAACAAGCACATACTTTTTTGGCTGCCTTGAAGGTCAAACAGTTCCGATAAAGAAGTTGTTAGTTAACTTGATCTTGGCAGCTTGTTCTGTGAATGGAAACCCAACCAACCCAAAACCAAAACCAGATTTTATATAAGTTTTTTTTGACACATGCCTTTGATTATGAGCCACTACTCACGGGTTAAACGATAATTTAGTGCTAATCAAATTTGATAAATCAATCAACCGCGATTGATCGCGTGCCCAGGCGCTAAGTTAATAACTCTATTAAACGGAAATTTGGGTCTTTGGATAATTTGTAGTGTCATCATATGATCAGGAAACTGGTTATAGACACAATATTTCTATGTTATATCTAATCCAGTTTGTAACATTGTGATTTTTCACAGTCCGTTGATGTCATTCAAGCCCACAGCTGGTATATTTGTGCTTGGCAAACCGTGAAACAGAAATGTGATTAACTTAGTTTGCTCCCTCCTACCAGAACTTGATAAGGTGTTCTCGGGGTTATCAATGGGGGCCCCACGACCGTCATTGAGCAAAGTTTAGTCCCAGTTTCTAGTCCGATTCGTTTCTAATTCCTTGTTGCATAATTCATTGGCTGACTAAGCTCTTATCGATTGTATTATCTGCTAAACCTGCTATATAAATATATGTTAGAAGAAAGCTTATAAATAGTCTTAACATCGCACCATAAATTTGCTGATCGACGGGCCCTCATGGGGAAAATTCTTAGCCTAGGTCAATGCTAGTCGCTATCAGCTCTGGTGACAGTTCTCTAATAAAGAGCTATTTGTTAGTAATTAACAAATCGTCTGCCCCACAATGGGTATATAATTGTAAAGCTTTCCACAAATAATAATGAGCAATCAAGTTTCAAGTGGCCAACCTCGTGGTGTGCTGATAAGCCCAGAGTGCCCCTAATTTTAGCCGCAAATCAGGGAAATCAAGGAAACTTCAACGCACACCTGACTTTTGTTATTGTTGTTTGAGGGACGGGATCTCTTCTTATTTTTTTCGGCTGCCCCTTAATCACGGCCATAAACCTGGTCCATAAATTAAATGGGCCTATGCCCCGTGGTAGTCTGTGGTTGCGCAACCCGAGCGTCAACACTTGCCATTTTCGCCTGATAAGCCGGATAGATAAGAGCTGCCTTACGGGAGGCGGAGGCTGCATCCAGATCAATGGAAACTAAAGCTTCCGCCACGAGCCGTAATGGGTTTTAATTACGTTTCGCCTGACAATTGAAATGTGGAATGAAAACAGGGAAAAGTATGACAATAGAGGGCAGCGAATAGGAGATACCTGATAGACTTTAAATAGTAGCTGGGCTATTAGTTTAAATAAAAATATTTTGAAATTATTCTAAATATTCTAAGAAAATATATACCTTGGATTTTGTTATTTTTTTAGCTTTAACATAATACCTTTAATAGCACACCTTCAAGAAATATTTTATATATATTTACACATATTTTATTATTATAATTTTATGGCTTAATAGTACTCCTAAAAGTACACCCCAACCTTCCTCTGGAAGCACAACTTATAAATGCATAAAAAGAACGACAAGATATGAGTATAGTTTCTCTTTCAAAAAAAAAAGTATGTACGTCCCCCCGATCATTATCAGACTTTGGAATGGCCATAATAAATGCCGGGGCGATGTCAAAAGTCTGACGGGCAAATCCGATTTGAGTTGGCCCAATTATGGCCAAATTAAGCCGATCGAATTAGTATGCCGCCGCCGTCGCATCATCACTCAGGTGCCGTTGCTTATCGCTTATCAGCCATCACCTGTTGCCCGATGACAGTGGTTGTGGTTTATAGTTTACTGGCCCCAAACAAGCACAACGTAAAAATCACTTCTTAAGCAGCCAAACAATAACTATTATCACACAAAGTGTGGCATATATCGCCGATTGATTAGTGGCTCTTCAGGCTAACAGGTTTTTTACGACGCGCTTCTGGCTAAACTTTTATGGCAAAGCGATAAACGAAAATTCAGGCTCTTAAAAAAAAACAGAGCAAATGATAAGGAAGCTCGTAGCCCTAGAAGCTCTCTCCATATAGAAGCTCTTTGATAAAGCTAAGCGATCTGGGGAACTCCCCACGAAGCTTGTGGCACTAAAAGCTCGGGATTCTATGCTAATTAACAGAGCCAACTTCCGCCGTTAAAATATATACAAATATATGGTAAGATCTTGCCGAAAATATGTCCATAGAATCTCCCAGTCACGTTCCATCACTTAGCCGGGCAATGAAAATAAATGATGAAGTTTATCGCCAATTAGGGCCCTGCGGCAATATCGATGATCAGATCGTGGCCCATGCAGCGATCCCATGAATGATACGTGATCCTTCTGGGCAAATGGAAAATATATATGGTAATAAACCAAGTATATATAGTAGGTGGTAATTAAATTATTACCATTCGATGTTGGGGAGATGCGTAACAAATCCGTGTGATTTATTTTTAACATTTTTTAGTCCATCGCGTGTTTATTGTTTAGACTTTTAATACCTTATGTCTTCTGCCAAAACGTGTCGCTCTCTGCCAAGCGTACAGAAACTGTCAATAAGTTGGCCAAACATTTGCTCTTGGCCAAAAGCCAAAACGTTTTTCTCAGCAATTGTTCGGGGGAAAGCAACAAAGAAATAATAAATAAAAGAAAAGTAAAGAAAGCTACAAGTAATTGTGCAAATATTTTATATATTAGGCGAGGTCAGTGAGGGTCACTAAAAAGATCACTAAAAGATCCCAGAGTTCACCTGGGTTATCGTGCCATGCTTATGCAACAAACACCCTCCCTTACAAACACATTTATTTATTTTTTTAATTTTAATTTATTGCCACAATCGCTCCAATTGTTATTGAGACATTTAACGCGAATTGCGTGCAATTTGATCGACAGCCCGGGCTGAGATTTGCCGTGATTTGTTTGCCATAACATTGCGTAGCACGCAATGCGCAGCAGTGCAACTTCAATTGCTGCAATTGTCAATTGCAATTGATAGGGAGATCTCGGTGTGGCCATGGTAATTGATAGTGTCGGTCACTCTCTGTTATCAATCTGCCGAGCGATGCAGCTTCAATTGTTCACCAGCAGCGTCACGCACTCGCACACATGGCAATCGTGATGTGATCCATCCACCGCCCCCTGTTCATGCTCTGAAAAAATTGTTAAATAATATTATATATATTCAGGAGTTTAATTATCAGGTTCCTATTTAACTTGGTTTTTTATTGGACTTTACAATTTCTTCATTAAAAATAAAAAAAAAAAATTTAATTAAATACAAAAAAATACAATAACTTCAAAAGAGTACTTTGAGATATTCATTTTCCAATAAAAAATGCTTTATTTTATTAAAATTTATATAAAAAGGCAACACAAACCCAGCACTTTATCTTAAGGAAACGCCTAGATATTCGTTGTCTTTCATATATATTTTTAAAATCCATATCCCCAAATAGCTTGATCATTTTTAATATAATAATCTTAATCTTTAAGAGCTTTAAAAATCAATAAAAATCATTCTTAATGTTTCGTAAAATTCACAAAATAAGCTCACAGATCAGAGATCACTCTCAAGTTCAAGTGCCATCTGCTATTCATTCTCCTACTGGAATATTATCTATACTTTATCTATATTATTTCTCACATTTTTACAAAATATATATATTTTGTTATATTGCTCCAGAGATGGATTATGGCCCAGAGAGCACAAGTGGCTAGGAGAGCGGCCAGCGGTAGCTTTTTAAGATGCTCATAAATTTTGGACACTTGACTTTTTTATGCTCCGCCGCCAGTAGGATTTGCTAATTTCCCTAGCTGCAAGTGTGTGTGTTGTGACTCTCTCACTCTCCCTCTCTCTCTCGCCACACGGATGCTAAAAATGGGCTTTTGATTTACGCAATATTATATAGATATAGATATAAATATTTGTCTTTGGCGACTCCAACGCCTCAGATTGACATTGACAGTCCCGCAGTCGCTGTGTAAATTCAGCACTCGCTCCGCGCGTTAACACTTGGAAATAAGATAAAAAAATATAGCGTGATTTTTTGTTAATACTTTAAATTAAAAAAAAAAATAAGACAAGTGTCAAAATGAGTCGTGAGATCCGTGAACGGTAAATATTTGTCTTTAAAAGAGGGATATAGATAAAGAGGCAACCATTTTTGCCAGAAATTATAAGAAATATAAATTATATGTATAAAGATATGAAGGAATATGAACAGAAATATATATATAAAGAAATAACAATTCTTAAAATATATAAATTCAAACAACATTTCTAAACATAATTATAAAGAAATAACAATTACTAAAAGAATCTGGCCAGAAATAAAATTTATTAGAAAGTTCAAAAAAATTATGTGGAAATATACATATATACCTCTGGGAAGTCTTTAAAAGTTAAGAGTGTTTTTCTAAAAGGAATTTGCATACAGTATATGTATAAATAAATACCATTCCTTAGAAAAATATTTACAAAATATATATATAAATATAAAGAAACCACATTTCTTAGAAGAATATGTTTGGAAATATAATTCAAAATAAAGTTCCTAGAAATTAGACATAAATATATAAATATTTTAAAAATCTTTCAAAAATATGATACATTTGTATAAGGAATACATAAATAAAAATAATATAATGAATTTTAAAAACATAATTTGTAGAAAGAAATTTAAACTAAAAGTTTTTTTAGGTATTAAACTAATGCCTTGTGTAGTGGTGGCAAGAATTACATCCAATATACATAGTTCCTGGATCTATGAAACCACAAACATAAAATTCTATATATAGAATATTAATCTATAAATTTCTATATATTTTATAGAAAGAGTACTCAAATTATTGGTAATTGATATATATTTTAAAACATTGAAAAATACAAATTACAAATTAAATTAGAAGAACCTCTTTATATTTTTTATAGAATATTAACTTTGTGAGTTACCAAAACCCTTATTTTCCAAATTCTAAAAAATATATATAAAGAAAATCCATTTAATTCTTATATTCTTTCCTCCAAAGACTCTCCCAAAAGTATGTGAACTGATCACAACTCCAAAATACAGATAAAACCAATAAAAATTGGATTAAGTTGTTCAGAATTTCTTTTTTTGGGGAGGTACCACCTCAAGTGGTACTCCTACCCAACCGATAAGAGCCACAAAGATTGGTCTATTGTTTTATGGCCATGCTTTGATTTTGTCTTTTTTTATTCGGCAATTTATCTATGAACTCGACGATTGACAGCTGAACAGGCAATCACAAGAGCTGCTGTTAAATATAGTAGGCTATACCTCTCCCTGTGGGGCACACACGCTCCGTGCTAATCTGGTTTCAGTTGCTTTATGACAATGCCAATGTGCGCATCGTGAATTTTGTGTTTTCGATCAAAAAAATCAAGTTATATTCGAGTGGGAAAAATCGATGACATGTCAACGAACCGCGAACAGCAGCAGCAAGAGCAGAGGGTGCCTGTGGATCTCCAGGGGGTGGAAAGAAGTCCAGATATTAACCAAGAAGAACTCAAGAAAAGGTCTCTCAGAAAACTATAAACAAGATAAAGATATAGTATTATATAGTAAGGCAGCTTGTGTTGGAGATTAAAATATAATTAAAAGGCTTAGGGAAACGATACAGTGGCCCAGAGATACGATATGATGGATGGGGCGCAGGGTTAAGCTGGGAGAGCGGAGTAACAGCAAAGGGGGTTGGTTTTTTTTTTTTGTTGGCTCTCTAGTTCTAATATTTTCTAACCATTTCCCTGCGACCCCTTTTCAGTTGCTGTAAGGTATTCAAAATGAAAGGATCGACGCTGGACAAAATCTGCGCCTTTCTGGGCGAACTCATCGGCACTGGCATCCTGGTCTTCCTCGGCTGCATGGGCTGCGTGAAGACGGACCTGTTTGCCAACAATCATCTCCAGATTGTCCTGAACTTTGGCTTTGCCGTCCTGATTGCCATCCAGTGCTTTGGCTGTGTTTCGGGTGCCCATCTGAATCCTGCCGTTACAGTGGCTGCTTATATCTATGACATGGTCACGCTGCCCATGGCCTTTGCCTACTTTGTGGCCCAGATGCTGGGTGCCTTTATTGGCTATGGATTGCTGAAGGTCCTGCTGCCCACGGAAACCATTAACACGGGCGCTGGTCTATGCGTGACCTTGCCTCATGCCACTGTCACGGATGCCCAGGGCTTTGGCATTGAGTTCGTGATCACCTCCATCCTGGTCATCGTCTGCTGCGGCGTCTGGGATCCCCGCAATGCCAAGTTCCATGACTCGGTGGCCATTCGCTTTGGTCTGGCCATTGCCTGTCTGGCCTGTGCTGCTGTAAGTCTGCTTTAGGAGAGTCTTGTCTCTATTTAAAATTAAATAATTATTTTTTTAGGGTCCCTTCACTGGCGCCAGCATGAATCCTGCCAGGTCCTTTGCCCCCGCCTTGTGGAACTATCACTTTGAAAAGAATTGGATCTACTGGCTGGCTCCCTTGAGCTCTGCCGCTTTGACTGCCTATGCCTACAAGATTGTCTTCCGTCGGGAGGTGGTCGAGGCGGAGATCTCCGCCAATGAGAAACTGCGCCACCTGGAGGATGTCCAGCTGTCGTAGATGCCAAAGACATATTGCTGTGGGAGGAAAGCCTTAACTAATTTACTTTTTAATCTAAGACGCCGAATTTTATATTAATGCATTCATTGTACGCTATTTTATTGGGGTTTGCCAGGGGTTTTATTTTTTTGCAAAAGCCTAAGGCTTTGGTAACTAGATAGTTCTTGGTTGATACCCCGATTGCCTTCAATTATAATAAAGAACATCGAGATTTTTAAAATATTCTAAAGAAATGGGATTTTTAATTAACAAAATAGAACAAATAGAAATAGAAATAGAAGAAAATAGAAGTCTAAGGTTCTTAATTACTTTTAAATTAAAATAAAATAGGAGTGGTATTTTGAAGACTCAATTGTCATATTACAAAGTCCATTTAGTTTACAGAAAAACCTTGTCATTGAATACAACCCTTGTTATGGCAAGTCATAAGTTTTTTTTTAAATATTTTAAATGCCTTCAAATCGACCAATCAAAATGCTAAATAAAGGCTTAATCAAAAGACTTAAAAAAGTAATACCGTCTTGACACAAGAGACTATAAATGATGTACGTATTGCCCAGAATTATGGCATGTTAGTGAGTTTAAATTGGACTACAAACTGCAGACATATGATAATGCGGGATTTTCTTACCTCACTCGGAAAATCCTGGAAATGCAGAGGGGCTTTACTGTGAGGTAGAGGTAGGAGGTTGCCATGAAAGGAGGTATGAAAATGAAGGGAGGTGGACTTGTGATACCAAGAAGTGTTGTCCAAGGCTTGGCGCCCCGTTCGCCGTCCGATAAAAATCTTAATGAGATAAGATTGAGCGCAAATCGGCAGTGGCGCTTATCAGGCCGATAATTATGGCTGAGCAAAGCCCCCGAAAATGCCAGGAAGCCAAAGCCCCCATGATGAAGTGATCTATCTGGGTCTGGGGTATGGGGTCTCGGGTCTCGGGTCTGTGGTCTGCCCTGAAATCTGCGCTCGATAATTAGCATTAAGGTTTTATAATGGATATTGATTGATTGCCTTTGTGGCCAATTTGGGAGGCACAGCTCCGGGCTACGAGCTGCGGGCTTCGTTGTCAGCAGCAGTAGTGTTCTTCAGTCAGCATGTCGCAACAGAAGCAAAAGTCGCAGGAGTCCAAATTTGGCAGCAATTCACCCTCCCGATGGCGAGTCCAAGAGAGCCATCGAGTGGCAATTGCCTCCTTTTTTGGTGAACTGGTGGCCACCGCCATGTTCGTCTTTGTGGCCTGCATGGGTTGTGTCCAAACACCCTTCTTTGGCAACTCGCACTTCCGGAGCGGTTTGACCTTCGGCCTGGCCATACTCATAGCCATCCAGTGTTTTGGTTCAGTTTCCGGTGCCCATCTTAACCCGGCCATCACCCTGGCTGCCTGGATCTATGGCGTTATAGGTTGGTTAAAGGCCATTGCTTATCTCATTGCCCAGGCGGCGGGAGCTCTGATTGGCTACGGTCTACTGGTGGCCGTTCTGCCCCAGGATGCCATCAAGGGTGTGGATAATCCCGCCGGGGCTTGTGTCACCGTGCTGGCTCCGGAGATCAGTGAGCTGCAGGGCGTGTTCATTGAGTTTTTGATCACCTGTTGCCTGGTTATGGTGGCCTGTTCGGTCTGGGATCCGAGAAACAAACGGTTCCAAGACTCGGTGGCCGTGAAATTCGGTCTAACAGTGTCCTGTCTGATCCTCACAGCGGTTGGTATTTATCTGGGAATTTATTGGAAATTTGAATTTGAGGTTTTCTTCTTTTTTTTTTTTATTTTTTTTAGGGTCTTTTCACGGGTGCCAGCATGAATCCAACGAGATCGCTGGGACCCGCTGTATGGAACAACTCCTGGGCGGCTCACTGGGTGTACTGGGTGGGTCCGTTGGTGGCCGGAGCTGTGACCTCTGTGGTCTACAGAATCTGTTTCAAGGGCGACGAAGAGATTGATCTAAGGAACTCCAATGCCCAGATCCGGATGATCGGAGAAGTGGTGGTCCAATGAACATGTCAATTTATGCTTTAGCTGCACTGTTAGAATTTTAAGCGAAATAAACAAATATACCGATTGTTCAGGTAAAGATTGTTAACTACAATAAAATACAAATAAAATGTATATATAAATATTGACAAAATGTCACTCAATATTAATTAATTATCCCAAAAGGATAAAAGGATGAACACCATTTAATTAAATCAAAATATCACGTAGAAATGAAGAAAACCAACATGAAAACTTGAAGAGGAAGATAAAGATTAAATCTAAAATAAATAGTACAATTATAAATAAAAAATAAAAACAAAACTAACAAAAAACACCTTTAAAATTTAAAATATATTTTATAAAGTGCAAGAAATATTAAAAAAATTAATAGGATCATTATAATTAAATCTAAAATAAAAAGGACAAATTATTTGTTTATTTATTTCGCCAACGGTAAACCTTAACTGGCAACTTAACTAAATAAATTAAAAATAAACAATAAAAAAGATTAAAGAAAACTCATTGCCATCAGAGACAGGTCCTATTATATTATAGTTTGAATATTAAAAATAAAAAATAAAAAAAAAGTCGAGAATATAAAAACAAAAAAAGAAGAGCAAAAAGAGTAAGAAGAGTAATTCAATTAAAAGAAGAAGGAGAAGAAGAATAAAGGAACACGATAATTAAAATGAATTTTAAAATATAAAGAACAAGTACTAAAAAAAGAGTAAAGATAAATCATTGCCATCCGAGACAGGTCCTATTATATTACAATTTATAAGTTTCAAATAAAACAACAAAAAATAAAGAAGACGAAGAAGATGAAGATAAGGTAGGGACAAAGTAAAAATAATAAACAAAAATAAAAAAATAATGAAAATGAAAATGAAGATGTTGATGTATGACAAAATAAATTATAAAGAATCAACATAATTAAATAAATAAAAAATAAAAACAAAATAAAATTTCTTGGAATTCGAAGTGTTCCCTTCAAATGGAAGGAGACGACTGAAGCTATGTCACAGAGCTCGACAGCAGGTCAACTCGGACTTACAGGGTTGTCTGCCACATATATATCGATAAATAGTTACAGGGCTGCTACATATGTATATCGATTACAATAAGGATAACTGTCAGGATTGTCAAACTTATTCCTACAGGGTTTGTTAACTTTAAATATTTAAGCAGTTAAAATACTTGCAAAGAATTGCTAGCATACATTTGGGATGACTGCATATATTTTTTGGGGGCTCGTTGTTTTGCCTTGTGTTTGTGTGACACAGAAATAAACACACAATTTAATAAGAAACTACCAAAGAACCAACAACAATTATAAAGATTAAAAAATATTCATTAATAAAGTTGCCAACAAGGTAAACCCTTGAATGGCTCAATTGCTGATAAGCTATTGCCAGGCATGATGATGTTTATTTACTTGTAAATCATTCAAAATGTAACACTAATCGATGGAATTTTTTAATGCCAACTGTTCTACTATATCTCTGAACCGAAGATAGTGCAAATTGCCTCGAATGTGCCACTAGACCAACGTCATAAGGCTAAACGTCAGGTGAATGGGCACACGAAGCCGAATATGTTCGGCAATACTTGAGCAAATACAGCTGTATATATGTTTATATATGTTTGTAGTATATAGAACAGTCTGCTGCCTGATAACTCAACTCGACTCGAGACGATTAGAAGGCCTGATAATTGCTCTACGAGATTGTCGGCGATTAAGAACCGTCCATATATGTATGTATGTATATGATCCGCACCCATTGAGCCATCCGCTGGAGTGCACTCCAGTCCGAGTTGAACCACGTCCACGTTCGGGTTAATTGTTCCCTCTACTCCTAACTGGCATTATGGCTACAACCACGAGGTGATCTTTATACCAAAAAACACAAAAAGTGAAACTTGTGAAGTGGAGATTACGACTTATCTCAAAGGATTTCCTTTTAAAAGGACTTTAATTGTATTAAAAATATAGTTTTCAAGTGAATGTGTTTAATAAATGTTCCTGAATTCCTGGAAATAGAAATTTATTTGAGATACATTTTAAACACTTTCATCTCTAATGCAATTTTATTTTAATATTTTATTTTTATATTTGAAGTAATTATTAAATTCTAACTTATTGAGATACCTTATAAATTATTATCAAATAATAAACAATAACCTCTTCAAGCTTAGTGACATCAAGCAATTTGTTAAGCCCAATGGGACACTCAAAGTCCACGTGATATATAACTGATTTTTTACTTTTTAAAATGTAATAAATAATGTTATTGATTATAGTGTCTTAATACCTGAATTGTCTATACAATTAATTATTTCTATAATTGTTCTACTAACCTATTTCTTTATCTTAAAATGTATTCTCCTTGAAATTAAAAATAAAGCCATAAATCATCTATTGAATTAGATATATAATATTCCCGATGGACTTTAAAATTTAAATACATTTTATTTTATACCACTTTCCCATTGTTTTAAATTTAAATATTAAAAAAATATTTCCTTTACCAACTTCATCTTAACTCTTCCCTCTCTTCCAGCCGCTCATCATGTTGGCTTTTGCAGCGCCGTCAGCTAGACAACATCTCCACAGTCCTGGCCGAAATGATAGCCACCGCCATGTTGATGTTCCTAGGGTGCATGGGCTGTGTCCAGAACTCCGTGTTCACCAACTCGAACTTCCAGAGTGCCGTCAACTTTGGCTTTGTGGTGCTGATCTGCATCCAGTGCTTTGGCTGTGTGTGTGGCGCTCACCTGAATCCCGCCGTCACCTTGGCCACCTATGTCTACGATATGATCTCACTGCCCATGGCCCTGGCCTACTTTGTGGCTCAGATGGTGGGCGCCTTCATAGGCTATGGCCTGCTCAAGGCTGTGCTGCCCGAGAATGCCATATATAGCACGGATACACCCGATGGCGTGTGTTTAACTTCTCTGAATAGCACTCTGACCAGTTGGCAGGGTCTGGCCATTGAGTTTCTGATCACCTGCGTCCTCATCTCTATTTGCTGTGGTGTCTGGGATCCGAGGAATGCCACAAAACAGGATTCGGTGCCAGTGCGGTTTGGATTGGCCATTGCCTGTCTTTCACTATCGGCGGTAGGTTTTTTATGGGGAAGCATATTGGAATTATATTAAAATTATATTATAGAGAACTTCTTTGGGTAGATTCAACTACAGTAATTAAAGTTTTGTATAAGCTGTAGCTTTTTTAACTTGTAGAAGAAGTTGTTTTGATGATAAACATTTAAAGCTTCAAATTCCTTATCAATATATGAATAATATATTTCTTGAAAATGCCAAAAGCAATCAGTCCAAGTTCAAATTAATTGTTAGTGAAGATAACATTCCTTCAAACTTGACACATATCAGTTATATTACTTTCAAGATTAACCAAAATCAGTCTAATATATGTAGGTTTTTTTTACTAGAAGTTAAACAAAATAATAAGGAAGCTAGAATAATAATAAATAATAAGGAAGCTAGAAATTCATTTCACAAACCTCTTTTATAATAAACAAAACTTACTCTTTCTCCAAAAAACAGGGCCAACTTACTGGAGCCAGCATGAATCCTGCCCGATCCTTTGCCCCGGCCATTTGGAATGGAGCCTGGGACAATCACTGGATCTACTGGGTGGGTCCCATGGCTGGATCTCTGGTCACCTCCGTGATATACAAATTCGCCTTCCGGCGGGAGGTGGACGAGGACGCTGAACTGGAAGAGTCCACCATGTCAACGAAACGAGTCTCCGAGGCGGAGTTTGCATAGATAGGATTTTAGGGATCTAATCCCCCGTTTTATTGTTTAAGTTGAATGCGGTTCTAGTTTTTTAAGTTCGTACAAAATAAATACCTTAAATGAAATCTTAAGGCGGCAGACGTCGTCTTTGCCGTCATAATCATAATGTAAATGCTACTATATATGCTTATCTGAGCGAGATTGCCTCCATGCCACCGCAAACTGCTTATCGTTAATATTTAATTGCACATACACTTGATCAAATAAACCACACACACGGTAGCCACAATTACCTTTTACAGCTTGAGGTTTCCGTGTTTGAATGGGCTTTTGCAGGGATCTATAGCATGGCATATATGCGATTTGCCAGATTTTGGGCATCATAATAGAGGCCAACAACTGACCGGTTAACTGTAACCAAACCAGGCCGGGATTGCCTTGAACAAGAGTCTTGACAGGATTTATAGAGCCTCCAGTTAATTGAACCTGGAAACAAGGAAAGAAAACTATCAAGAACTGGGATTATAATCATTTGAAGCCTTAAACTTACCCCCGCAAAACTGCAGGCGGTCACTAGAAGTTCCCTACGAAGACTGCCCAAGTACATCCAGCCACAACTCCGTATATCCCACAGGGCACAATATCCCAGCACATTAACCGAGGTCAATAGCCACTCAATGGCCACAATCTGGATGGAGCTTAGACTGTCCAAGGGTTCGTTTTGGCAAACAATCGGTGCTCCTTCCTGGGGCAGGATTCGCATCAAGAGGAGATACCCCAGGCCAGCTCCCAACACCTGGCAGACCACATACATCAGCATCAATTTGGAGGCTAGGTAGCCCATAAAGTAGCAGGAGATCGAGACACAGGGATTGGCATGGGCGCCGGACACAAATCGAAAGATGTACATCAGCACAAGGGAAGCATTCTTAATATCCTTGTCCTTCACATCTTCCATGCTGCCGACCAGGATCAGCAGGGTAGTGGCCGTCAGCTCGCTGGCCCCTCTTGTAAATGTACAAAAATCGCCAACCATTTTTAAGTTCCTTACTTTTCACAGAAAATTTGTAACAAAAAAAAAGGATATGCAAAAATAATCTATGAAGCTAGGACCAAAATTACTTGTGTGTGTGTGCCTGCAGTGTACAAAACAATGTGTTTGAGTGATCGGAAAGCCATTAAAATTGTAGCATTAGGGATAAGGACTACTGGGATAGGTTTTAGGTTTGGATTATGGAAATGTTAAATAAATAAAATAATTCGCTAGAAAATGTCTTTATTTAATTAAGCAAAAATCCAACTAAACAGAGTAACCTGGGAAAACATCACCAAATAATTTCTTATTAAAAATTAAAAATTTTCTGTTAAATTAGTATTATGTTTCAGAGGACATTTAGATTATTGTCTTTGGTTAAAACCACCAATTTACTAGCTAAAACCGAACTTAAGTAAGTATCTCAAAAATCAATTCCCCTTACAAATTAAATATTCCCATAGAAGTTACCGACCCTTTGGTGACATTTCCATGGGCAGCAAGGATGACAAAGGCATTGATTCCTACCGTGTTGTATGTACTATATCGGCATAAAAAAGCTATTTCATACTTACAAACATTTTGCCGCCAGAAATCACTTGAAGTGAGTAAGAGAAAAGAGGCCAGGATCATGGAGTTAACCGCACAAATCGAGGCTTTGCAAGTGAAAATCAAGGCTATGCAAAAGTTAAAGTCGGGGGACGCTAAGAAGGCCCTCGAAGAAATGAACAAGATCCTGAAGGATTTGAAAATTGCCCTCCGAAAGCTAAGAATGAAAAATTAAAATCCTAAAATATATATCAAAGAGCCTAGGAAATTTCTTTCAATGATTAGTTTTAACAAAATTTTTTCTGCCAGCTGCCACTATGCTCCGGGGGGCTGGTAAAACCTTTTACTTGGCTAAGTACAGCGATGTCCTGGTTAGAAGCTGGTTCAGATACAGTCCAAATTCAAATTTGTATGTGTTTAATTTTATAAAAAATTTAAACGGAAATCAACGTGATTATTCCTTTAAGGGTGTCTTTAGAAGCATCGAAACTAAGAATGAGGTACGTTTTTTAAACTATATCCTTCTAAAAATCGTACGAATACTTATTCCTGAAAACACAACAGAACATTGATGCCAATAAAAGAGCCAGGATCATGAAGCTGACAGCACGTATTAAGACATTTCACTACCGTATCAATAATCTCAAAAAGAAACGCCCCCCGGACGAGTCAAAAAATGTGGTTAAACAACTTTTAGTAGTCCTTAAGGAACTGGAAAAGGCCCTCAGGGAGTTAAGGCAGTTCCTATAAATTTTTATTTCCTTTTTTGTTTCTTTTATTTTAACATTAAAATTTATCTTATAGTTTACATTGCTTATTTTTTAAGATTTGGGAAAAGGCTTAGCATACTTTTTGGCTCTAAAAAATATGATTACTGACATGTAGAGACTTTTTTCTTGAGAAAAATATACAAATATTTTACAACTTATATTTTCAATGGAATAGTGGGCTGTGCTTTGAAAATAGTATCAAATTTTAAGCATTAAAATAAATTTTAGGTTTTTTTTCCAATTTTCTATTAGTAGAAATGTTAAAGCAGCCATGAACCACTTAATTCGATCTGTTTTGAACTTTTTAAGAGGCAATACCATAAGGTAGATGGGTTTATATATTATTTTATAGATATTACTAGCCTGAAACTCTTTAGGAGCTACCTGATTATCCTGCCCGATCTTGGCCTTACAAGAAAACAATTGAAACTGGAGGACATGAGACACGTAAGTCCCTAAATATATAAACTATAATAAATAAAAAAAATTATCCAAAACTTCACCAGGAACTTTTTCTGATGGACACCCACTGGCGTCAACTTTGCATCCAACAGAAACGCGTGGAACACATGCTCACCGACCTGACCCGGTGCATTCGTGGCCTTGAGTTTGACATGAAACTATACACCGAACCGAAAAAGCAGGGCAAGAGGAAAGCCAAGGAAAGCACTAAATCAACGACCGATGCCCCGTCAGGTGATAAGAAATCAACCAAAGTCGGTGATTTCAGCGCAAGCAAAATCCCCCCGAGGGCTTCCCCATCAGAGCAGCAGCAACAGCAGCAGCAACGGCTATAAAAGTCTCAATCTCCGAGAGATTCACAACCAGAAACATCTCAGCGTTTGCTCTACAATGAAGTTCCTTGGACTCTGTTGCCTGCTTATCCTGGCTCTTTTGGGTTGCCTGCCTGCTCCTGGCAATGCCACGCCCTCTCGTCACACTGGACCTGGATCTGGACCTGGATATGGACCCGGTAGCAATCCCTTCAGGAACCCAAATCCGCAACCCCGCCCCTTCATCTACGATTCACCTATACCAAGGCCAGGTCCCAAGACTATGTACGCCTGAAAATATAGCAAAGTGATTGAATAATAAATTATATTTGGAATAGCACAAGAGATAGGGGATTTTTATTTAGTCTTATCAGTTAGAGGAGAACAAAGCCCTCTGATGAAAATGTAAACAACTGAGCTAAGCTTTGTTTACATTTTTAAAAGGTTAATTATTATTACTGCAATTTATTTAAAAATGAAAGGAGAAACTGTGGGATGCAGTACTTTGTATGACTCTCTCTCTCTCTCTCGTTCGCTACGGAGAGGAGCCAATAGGCTGGAACAAAAACTTTTACCTACACTTTTACCTTTGCATAATATGTCATATCTTTTTAAACTAACCGAAATACAACATCCATCTAAATTTATTTATTCTCAATGCCACGAATTTTAATCTCCACCATGAAAAATAGTGTATTGCTTGCCAAAATTCTTAGTCAATGCCGCCTACAGTGAGTAATAATTCCAGAGTTATATATTTAGCAAAAAAAAGCCTTAAGCCTTAAAGCCTTATTTCAGCCATTACAGCTTAACCCATAGTAAAAACCACTATATCTTTACGAATATTACATTTTTGCGGAACAGATATATCCCAAAGGAAAGCAAGATTAAGTAGGTGAAATAAATAAATAAGTTAAACTACTTTAATTAAACCCACAGAACCAACAGGCGACAACTATCCGATAAGCTCTCTGAAAAGGGTAGAGGTGATGAGGCCAATTTTTATCTGAGAGTTGTATGTATATACCTTTTATGATATTATATGTATTATTTATATTATTTTTATAATTTTTTTACCATAGAGAAGGGAACAATTTATGAAGATCAAAGAGCGCAAGATTATAGGAATCGAGGCTGAACTTCGACTTTTGGAGGCTAAACTCAGTAAAATTGGCCCCAAGACCACTCCCCAACAAGAGGAAGTAAAACAGAAATTATTGGTGGAAATTAAAGAACTAAAAGCCACACTAAAGAAATATAAAAAGTCTGTGGAAGAAGACAAAGCAAAATATTAGCCAGAAAATAAAACGTAATTTTTTTTACTCGGTTATAACTTATTACTGATATCCTATAAATTTTTAGTAAATACAAACATGATTTCAAACCCATTCATCTTAACCCTGTTCACTGAAAGTATAGTGACAAAAATTTACTTGGATAAATTACTAGAAAACTCACCAGAGGAATGTTTATAAAATATCAATAAAATGATATTATTTATTAAAAATAAAAACAAACTAAAAACCTTTATTCAGGAGGACTTCGTGAAGCGTTTATTGTGTTACCCCTTAAAATCTATTATAACTAAGCCTAAAATGCAATATTATTAATTACAAAAATGTATCTAATGACATACATACTTTTACTTTTACTTTTACCTTTACAAAAGTTGTCAAGTTTTTATAATTTAACCGAAAAACCAAAATTTTTAAAAATGACCCGAATTTTCGTCTCCACCATGGCCAACAGTGTATTCCTCAGCAAAATTCTTAGTCCACGCCACCTTAAGTGAGTAATAATTGCAGAGTTATATATTTTACAAAACTAAGTGATTTCTTAATAGGTCACTGACGTCGTTATTTAGTAATTATAGTTTAACCAAGATTAAAAACCCCTTTATCTTCACGTATATAACATTTCTGCGAAGCTCAAAAGCCCCAAAAGCAAGCAAAATTAAGTAAGGGAAATAATATTTAAATTTAATTTTTATTAATTATTAATTATTATTAACAGAACCAACTGGCGACAATTTTCCGATAAGCTCTCTCAAAAGGGAAGAGGCGATGAGCTCAACTATTTCCTAAGAATTGTATGTTTATGAAAATTATATGTAAATATATTTTAAATTATTTTGATTTTACCCAAGAGAAGGGAACAATTTATTAAGCTTAACGAGCGCAAGATCAAGGAAATCGTGGCTGATCTTCGGGTCTTGGAGGCTAAACTCAGTAAAATTGGCCACAAGACCACTGCTCAACAAGAGAAAGCAAAACAGAAACTTATAATGGAAATTAAAGAACTAAAAGCCGCACTGGAGAACTATAAAAAAACTTTGAAAGAAGACAAAACCAAATAATGGCCAGAAAATAAAACCCAATTTATTTTACTCTATTAATCATGAGAAAACTTGCCAAAGGAATGTTTATAAAATATCAATAAAATTCTATTTATCATTAAAAATAATTGCCTTTTTATACCCTTGCAGGGTATTATAATTTCAGTCAGAAGTTTGCAACGCAGTGAAGGAGACGTTTCCGACCCTATAAAGTATATATTCTCGATCAGCATCAACAGGGGAATCTTTCTAGATATGTCAGGAAGAAATCGATTTTTTGGGCATTTTTGGAAAATTTTATAAGGGGTTACATCATTAAAATTTTTGATTTTGATAAAAAATTGAATTTTCAAAATTTTAAAATGAAAATGAAATGTATGCAGATTTATTAACTGTAGAAAATCTTGCACAGAACAGTTTTCCGATTTAAAATTAATGCTCTTTTGGCCGAGTTATATTTTTAATTTTAGAAAAAATCAAGAAGTTTTTTAATATAAAAAATCAGATTTTATAATACAAAATAATATTTTTCTAAGTCAAGGAATCATTTCCGACCCCATAAACCATATATATTCTTGATCAGCATCAACAGGGGAATCTTTCTGGATATGTCAGGAAGAAATCGATTTTTGGCCATTTTTGCAAAATTTTATAAGGGGTTACATCATTAAAATTTTTGATTTTGATAAAAAATTGAATTTTCAAAATTTTTAAATGAAGTATGCAGATTTGTTAACTGTAGAAAATCTTGCACAGAACAGTTTTCCGATTTAAAATTAATGCTCTTTTGGCCGAGTTATGATATTTTTAATTTTAGAAAAAATCAAGAAGTTTTTTAATATAAAAAATCAGATTTTATAATACAAAATAATATTTTTCTAAGTCAAGGAATCATTTCCGACCCCATAAACCATATATATTCTTGATCAGCATCAAC
>VNJY01000746.1:0-29263 GCA_008042715.1 Drosophila bocki
TTCGGCTGACGGAACAGATTTTTTTTAAAAATTTTTAAAACAAAATGGCGGCCATTCAAAAAAAAAAATTCGATTTCGGGCGTTTTTTTTGTAGTTCAGTGTAAAAAAAAAATAGAAAAAAAAATTTAAAAAAAAATCTGTTCCGTCAGCCGAAAATGGTGACAATTCTGCGTCGATTCCACTTTGTTTCATGAAAATCGGTTCAGTTGAACTGGAGATATCATGGCCGCCAGTTCGAAAAACGTGGTTTCGAGATAAACGCGTTTGAAGTTTGAAAAAAGCTCATTTTGCATAGATCTTGCTTCACAAAAAAGGCTGTATCTTCTAAAGTATTTCGAATTTCTAAAAATCCTTTTGGGGACATATACACACCATCCCAAGCTATAAATAAATGCAAAAAAAAAAAAATCGAAAAAAAAAAGTTGCCCAATGAGAAGACCCCCTTAAGTAATTAAACTAAATTCAAATGTTTATAAACAATATTTTTTGGCCTTCTTTAAAGTTATTAATGATTTAATATACTTTATACGTATTTTTACCTTGCAGTTTCTTTTCGCCAACAGTATGGCAGCCTTGGGTAAACTTTTTGCGATGAACTTATCGACCTTTCGCCAAAACGAAATTTCTTGATGAAGACTGCAACAATTTTTTGCCAAATCTGAGGCGGTCAGAAATACATTTTTTCTAAAATAACTACGGGACAGAATGATCTTGTGGTGGTGTGGAATAAACATCAATAGAGCACTGAGTAAACAATTGTTTCCTTTAGTAAATAAGATCTAAATAAGGTATATAAAATGGAATTTACTTTTCATTCCGACTAGACAAAGGTACCCGTTTTACAAATCGCAAAAATCGTACGAATTCGAGAACGGCAGCACCGATTTGCGATTTTAAAGTCTCAAATTTTTACGAATTCTATAACGGGAGCATCTAACCAACCGACAGTAGGCTAATCTGGACAGATTGCACTGTTGAGACAAAAATCCATCTTATTTGGATGCTCATCTAATTGAATTGCTCTCTTGGGAAGTGATTTTGACAACTTCTTTGTGCCTTTTCTTTAGCTTCTAGTATTGTCTTATAAACCAATATTCCTTTTTTGGTTTTATTCAGCATTGATCGCATAGCGAAATCAACTATTTCACAGAAAATGGTGACGAAAATGCCTTTGACTTTGTATTATTAAGGATTCTTTTAAAGAGAATGCACGCTTGCCCGAATATCTTCCTGGCAAGCTCGATTGCGTTTTAAGTGTGCCAGAGATTACATCCCGAAAATAGGTGATGTCAGGTAGGACTCCCTCCGGTGCACCTGGGGTTTTGGGTTGCAGCAATCTGCATGACTCGACGGCAACCTCTGCCGCTGCATGGCAAACACAATAATCGCAGTGCAGCATCAGCGCGCATCGCAATTATGATCAAAGGCTAGTGAAACGCGAGGGAAAGTGTTCTTCGCCCAAAGACCGCATAATGGCAGCCACAACTCCACTCCCAGTGCCACTCCCTTTGACTCACTGGGGGAATGTCGTTGATGGGGGAAATTGGGGTAACGAACGCTCGGGGAACTCATTTCATTTTCTGCTCGCGAATATTTTCGCTGATTTTGCGCGCTTGCACCTGGCAAAGTTTTGACCTCAGCAATCGAACACACACAGAGAGACACAGTGATATATACATATAGAAGCCCTGGCAAACACATTAGAAAACATTCTCCTGGCGCGAAAATATCCTTAGCGGAATCATTATCGACGCTTTTGGTATGCGCCAGGCGTTCGCAAATAGTTTCACAAGTAGTGGCAAAAATAAAAAGAAAGGTAAATTCCATTGGTAGAGCTTTGCCTTAGTGAAACTTCAGCATAGTTTCAGATGCGATTTAAGGAGATTATTGTGCAGCGAAGCAGATGTCCCCCCGTGAGTAGATACAGAAGGGTAATCGAAAGTAGGATGCAAAAATATAACTAATAGCGGATGTGCTCTAGGGGCGCACTTTCAACCGAAATTTGCATTTAGCTTTTAATCAAATAAACGGCAACTCAATTAACTGAGCGATTCCATTCAGCATATCCAGCTGCAGGATAGGGCAAACAAAGCGGCGCTAAATAAATAGGCAGAGCAATGGAAATTTAATTATACAAAATATATATAGAGATGCCATTAGAAAATAAGGGACTCGAAGTACGGAAATGCTCATTTCGAAGGCCTTTTGACTCTCGTGCCTGGCACGAAATTTCCATCAGCCTCCATGGCAAGTGATACTTAAATATTCATTAGCTGCAGGGATATATTCCAAATGCTCTCTCTTACACACTGAAAAACTGCAGTTTTAATTAAATTGGTTTAGTTTTTAATGTAAATAAATAAACATAACAAATCTTTAAATATATAAAGCAATAATACAGGTTGTGCTGCAAAATTAAGAAACATTTATCACGAACATTTTACATTTACATTTTTAAAACGATTTAAAGTATTGGAAATAAAAACCACTTAATACTATAAATAGTTGGCCTAATTTTTAATGTAATGAAATACATAGGTTTTAAAATATATATTGCCGCTCCCATTTTGTTCTCTGTGCATACTAACACACATTTACCATTACCAACTAATACACCTGCACCTTGGCACTTGGCGCTGTGTTGACAAGCGACGAAAGCCGTTGGCGCATTGACATTCAATGGAAATCCCTTTCAAAAGCCCCACTTAAACCCACACACACACCCACACAGTCTTCGTCCTCGAATGTCGCAAATGCAATTACAATTAGAATATATGTATATAGCGAGGGCGGCCACGCCCACACAAATGGTGAGACCGGCTAAAGCGCTAATTGCAAATTTATTGACTGCAATAAATGTCAGCACAGTTTCCAGCTGCATTAAAATGATGCAGTTACGAGGATTACTGGCCATTTGCACCACACTGCTAGTGCACTGGCCGAGGAATCAATTTGTATGCGAATGTGTTGCCAACTGGCCCAAATCTCTTGGCTTCAGTTCGTGCTGCTTGGCTTTTCTGATTGATCACAGTCATAATCTTGACAGTCCCCTAAAATGTCCTACAATCATTTGTCATTGCAATCAGCGACCTAATTTCGCATTCAAACGGACTACAAGTGGGCATAGGTTGGTTTCATGGGAATAGGTAAGTACGTTAAATTTATAATCAATTAATTTTTAAAGCTACTTGGTTTTAAGAGAAAACTGTATAATTGTTAAACTTATAATGAACTGCCTTACACTTTTATACGAAATCTAAAAACGTTAGCTGTGGTAATTTTAATTAAAATATGTTTTACAAATTAACTTGACACAAACATGAAAATATAATTAAAATCTCTCCTTAAAACTTACCTAAAAACCAGCATCAAAGCATTTACTCACAGCAATAGCCAAGTATTCGCCAATAAAAAAAGGTAAATACCTGCAACATGAACATTTACAACATTTTATTTTATGTATATTGAATAGACCAAGAAAAAACAACAGTTAATTGGCTGAAAATTTATGAAAGCTAAAAAAAACTCTTCAAACAATAACTTGACTAAAAAACTATGTTAGCACCCGCTGACTGCTTTACAATTTGGGACCCACTAAAGGGTTAACACAAATCAATTTAAGCCACGTTAAATAGTAAAAAAGAATACACCGAAATATGGATGCCTTACATGACCGACTTGAATTGCACTTCCACATATTTGTGTATATAGTCTATTTGGTCTAAATAATAGTTTTATTTGTAACATAAATATTTTTTGATATTCCAATGAATACATTTTATAATAAATTTCATCCTGCAAATGAGATTGTTCATTGAAAAACAACGAACAGATAGAGTATCACTAGAGTATCCCAGCGAAGCAACCATTTTTCACGGTATAATTTGAAAAATGTTGGCGCAGCGCTCTTTGATGGCTTCGGTAGGGTAATTTGCAGGGATTTTTCAAACTTTTTTGTTTTCGGGGTGGGGAAGGGGATTGCCTGCCTCGATTTTTGGTGCGCATAAATTTTAACACCAATTAAATCGATAACTTTTTGTGCAGGCAGGCGTCGCAAAATGCAGATTACGTATACGCAGCGTTGCGTCGGTTCGCATGGCTGCTAAATGGGAAAACGGGCAACTCGAGGGAGAAAAGTCCATTCAGTTCGGTTGGGTCTTCAGAATGTAATTAGTTGGTTTTCCCCGTGGAATATATGTAAATTATTTTTGCACAATTTTCGTGCAGAGTGAATGCTATTCCTATATGCTAATTAATTATAATTGGTTTTTTAATTTGCCAATAAATAGAGTCAGCAAGGCTAAATTCAAACCACAGCAGCCGGCAGACTCCATATCAATTATTCTCTGACCAATTACATAATCCATAGATATGCCTTTCGGAATAAAGAATAAATTCCCACCGAAACTGACACATGTGGGCGACGGAAAACGATAAAAGCGGTAAGCGTCTTACCTAAATGCTCGGCGCGAGGTTATTGAAAAAATCCACGGCATGCATAAATCAAGCCAGCAACTGTCTTTTGGTTATTAATATGCCCAGCCAAAAGTATTTCATGATTTATTGCCCCCGGCAGCTTTGGAAAACCAAAGCCCTCAACTCGAACTGGGATTAGCTGTGGCTAAGCGCTGCAGGTGTAGGTGGAGATGGAGCTGGAGCTGGATGTGCAGGAGCCAAAAGCTGATTACAAGCCACATGGAACCACACGATTCCGATTCCCAGGACCTGCCGGTCCTGGCATTCAAGCAGTGGCAGGTGAATTTTTGTGCGCTTTGTAACAAGTCAATTTGTACTGCGGATTCACGCAGTTTATGCCCGGCACAAATCATTTTCCACTGCCGCCAGGGCAAGGAACAGACTGGCGAGGAGCCTGCATCTTAATGACCCCCGACCGGGGAGGAGCTATCCGCATAAATATGAAGTAAGCTCCTGGCCGGAGCTAGCGTGTGTGTGCTCGCCAGTGTGTGTTTAGTGCAAGCAATCGAGCAGCTGCACTAAGTCTGTCAGCCGGTGTGTAATTCTGGACTTACATACCCTGTAAGGGAAAGTTAACTACAAAGAATAGGTGGAGTAAATTATGCATATGGGGATTCATGTTTGCATTTTCTTCTTTAAACGTTGTAGAATACCATTGAGCATTTAAAATACTTTTAAGGGCCAAATGTTTTTAAGAATTTCAAGAAGGGTTTTTCATAGAACCACTATCTCTCTTTTAACATAAACTTTTTGTATGCATTACTTTCTATATACCATATATTTGGTCAATGTTTAGCATCTAATCTTTTCTTTATAAGACTCTTTATCAACTAAAAATCTCTTTTGCAATTTGCTGGTCATAAAAAAGTCGATCAACTCTCGAGCATTTGTTATTCGGTTAGCTGTTGTCCGGTTTTGGGGCTTTGTTATTACGCCTCTCAACTGGCATTTGCCGGAGTCTGCTTTGCCGGGCTCCGGTTCGTTTCGTTTGGTTTACGGATTCGGATTCTGTTTCTGCTACTTCTGCTCCCCTGGCTTGTTTATGATTGCAGCAAGCGGTTTGGCAGCAATTATTGCTACGAACTGGAGGACGTTCGAAGAGAAGGGCCAGGCGACCTAATGCGCTCGGTTTTAGTGTCATTTGCCACGTCGCTTTGTTTGCAGTGCAGTTGAGCATGAAATATGCTTGAAGTGTTTGCGGGGTTGACCAAAAAGTTGGACTACGGATGGGCAAAGTCAGATGGAGAACTGTGCACACCTTAACCTTTTGCCGTTGTCGAAATTTATGCCCAATATCAACTCCTTCATTTAGTTACTTAACCGCAGACAGCGAGGGCCTGTGCTGGTGCTGGATCCTGGCAAATCCGACCACTGCAATGCAGCTATAAATTGTTGCAAAGTTTCAGCAATTAGGTAGAAATATGTTGGACAACTTGGCCCGCTGAAACAGAAACGAAACTAAACCAATCCGCTGCGCAGTAAAGGGATAGTAAAACTTGGCCAGCAGGAAAATAAATGCGCTTGCATGTTCAAGCCAAATAATAATAAAGAAAATCGTAGTTCCCACTGTGGAAATGCTCTTTCATTTTGTGGCACGCCTTTAGATTTTTTTTACTCGCTCAATTAGGCGGAAAGGCTTACAAATAAAGGAAGTCCTGAAGAATGTGCACAAGACAAGAAAAAGATAGAAGACATTAGGGAAAAGATTCAGAAATTTGAAACAGTAGTTTAAGAAACCTTTTTAAAATACAAAATAACATTTCAATGGCCATAATTATTTCAAATAAATCATTGTCCGGTACAAAAGAATATTCATTACCAAATAGAAAAAGCCCCACCATTAATAATAAAATCTCCTAGCAAATACAACATAATTGACATTATGAATCATAATCGCATTCCATTTGCGAGCAATTACACAATTTATAGGGCAAAAAACGAGAGAAATCATAGAAATCAATTGTATTGGGTCACAAAACAAATAATAATCCTAGTATCTATTGAGGGAAATAAAAACGGGGAATTCCAGGAATGGAAATGCGTTCAGCCAGCTATAAATACGAATGACAATAAATTGTCATTTTGGCCACAAAATATATAAATTAAATAAATTTAATGAAACAACAATGCGAATGGGGCCACACACACACACCGACCGAGTGGAATGTATGAGCTGCAGAAAAAACCCAAATGAAATAAAGAGGCAAGAATAGCAAACAACTGAAAAGGGAAAGTCAACAATTGTCATTGTCAACTATGGCTGCCAATAAATTGCATTATTAGAGTATACTTTTCTGCTGGAGCGTGTGCGTTTCCCTCCACTCTGTGCTGTGTGTGCAGTCGAGAGGTGGACTGAGTGGAAAAGTATTTGTAATACTATCGGCATGGCTGAAAGGGAATGTGGAATGTCCCCCTGACCCCGGCATTCATCCGTATCTATAACCATGGCCCCTAGTTCACTGCGGGTATGCTGACATGCGTGTTTGTTACAGCAATTGTCAACATAAATAAAATTAAATTAATGGAGTAGGGAAAGCGCACGCACACTGAGAGCCGCAGTCTGGCTGTCAGTTGGCTGTCAAAGTGACCATTTCATTTAATACAAACACTGGCAGGCGCTTTGTCTGGCCCTTTGTGTTTTTGTTTTTGTTTTTGTCCCCTCCCGACAAGTGGAAATTAAACACGCACCCAATGCCCACATACGCACACCCACACATTCCATTCCATTTCCGTTTCGTCTGATCATTGGCATAAGCAAACAAACACACACACATACTTACATAAGCCATTCAGCATTCGCTGTTCGCCATTTTGGCTTGCTGTCCCACCCGTCTGATAAGTTTTGCTTTCCCTCTTTGAATGTTTGTTTGGCCGCCATCATTATATTCGCAGTCCCTAGCCTGTGGTTTGCTCTATTTTCCGTTGGCCTCCTCTACTGCCTCTTTATTTTGCGCTGTCCTTTTGTCCGGGGCATAGACGAGAAAAGAGATAAACGTTCTACCAAGGTCTAGCGTGAAGGTGCTAAAGGTACTGATTACACTGAGATATCACTTTTATAGCTTGTTCTTCAACTAAAATTGAAAAGAATTTCAGCCGCTGTCTTCTTGTTAAAACTTACTTATTATATTTCTGAGATACTTACTCAATAGCTCGGATCGAACCATTTCCAGTATGCCAGGACTTTCCTCAGTGTACGGTAAACCAAGGCGACTTCCAAGGCCTTCTCCGCTCACCTGGTTTTTTGTCTCCCCGACGCACTCTCGCACACAGATGGAAATACAAATGGCCTTGACATTTCTTATGCTTATCGCTGTCAGTGCAGGCGTTGAAATTGTAATTTGTGTAATCTCAGGTGGACCAGGCAACGGCAGAGCAACAGTCTCAGGCTCGGTGACAGAGAAATAAAGGTGTCTCATGCGACCGGGCAGGCCGGAATGGCTCCATTTGGAGTGGGGTAAACCACTTAAACCGCTCGACTAACTGCCGACAGGCGTGCGACTGTGTGACTGGGCGTCGCTCTCCGCTAATTAACAACAACATAATGCTAATCCAAAGCGGCGGGCAGGGGACAACAACTTGACATTTATATTAAAATTAATTAATTTATTTGTTTCATATTATATAAATTACATTTAGAGCTTGGCACTGCTTAAATCATGCGCCACAACGCACGAGATACAAAAACCATTTTTTTTGAACTAATTAGAATTCGGTGTTTTGTGTGGGTGAGTTTTGTGTTTGTTTTTGGCTTGTGGGTGGGGATGGTCAGGTCACCGCCGTCTTACATGTGGCGGGCGTTGCCGAAGCCACCGTGTCCGGACTGGGAGGCGCCCTTGTTGAAGCCCATCTGCAGGTTGAGCTCACCCTCGTGGGCGCGCAGCTGCTCCTCGGTGAAGGTGCGCTCGTTCTTGTCGGACATCTTGGGGCCCAGGGCGGGACCGGTGAACTCGGGGTGCTTTTGCGTCTGCAAGAATCAATTATAAACATGTTTAGGGATTCTCAGAAAATCACACGCAATCAGAGGTGCCTAAGAAATCTTTTTCCCTCTTAGGGTTGTGGGATTCAACACACATTGAACAGGAAAATAATATTTTTTCCAAGAATATTTCATATATGAAATATTCCAGAAAATGTATTTATTTAAGAAAGAACAGAGAGAGAGAGAGAGATTCGTCTACTTTTCCACACTAATACTTACGATGCGTCCAAGGGCGTAGAGGGAGAGAGTAACCTGGGGGATGTTACGGCGCTCGAAGAGATCGGCCGTCTGGAAGATCTCCTCCTCGGGCACACCGTACTTCTTGACCGCCGCCTGGAAGCGCTGGATATTCTCCATCAGCTGGAAGTTGGTGCCACGCTCCTGGATCTTCTTCACCGAGCCGGGGGCCAGTTTGTTGGCCAGCTTGCACAGCCAGATGCCGTCCTTGAGGATGTCCTCATACTGCCCACTGGGCACCTTCTCGCCCAGCACGGCGAACACCCAGTTGAGGACTTCCTGTTCTTGTTCCTTGTTGCGGGGCTGCAAAGAGACAGAGGGGGAAAAACAGGATGTAGGCGGTTGAAACAGGATAGCTGCGGCTAAGTGCCAGGCAAATCAATTTGCTGTAATCGTAGACAATTGCAGAGCAAACGAGCCCAGCCGAGGGCCGAGGGCCATGAAATTGTCTCAAAAATAAACAAGGAGAGTCTCCCGCCCGGACTTTGCCCGAAGTTCAAAGGTCAGCATGGGGCTTAGTGGGCTCTGTGTGTGTCCGTGTGATTCCATTTGGAAAATGCCCAAATCAAAGCAGATGCCAACGGAGCAGAACTCAGCACAGCCGGAGTACTGTCTCCTGGAGGAGGCGGCTGGCACAGAAATAGATTCATTTTCCAATTAATTAATTTTGATTCCGACACCGCGACAGTCGGGCATTTGGGCATTTTATTGGACAGTTGACAGGGAAAGCCACTAACTGTTTAATTGAAATTTACGTGAAGGCAATAAATTTACTCGTGGGTCAATTGCGGACGCGCAGTTCATTCACCCAGGCTGAATGGTGGGCCTTAAATCGATTCGATTGGCTCGAAAGAAGCTGCCCCCAGACTTCCGACTCATTGACCCCTCCGTCGGGTCAGCCACAAATCCAATTGACCCCGGAACAAGTATTGCTAATTAAAAACAATGCAAAATCTGGTCCTAAAATACATATCCAATGTGAAACGCCGCTTTATATGCAACAATTGCCCAACAGAAATATTTTCGTAATTGAAATCTGATGCTTTTATGCATCTAGGCTCATTAATATTTTGCGTATTTCTGCTAATTTATCGCTCGTTGTTCATGGGTGATTTTTATTTTATTTTTATTGCCTGGCCGGCCAATTGTGGCTTTTTGTTTGTACGTTTTAAGCTGTCATTTGATTTGTGGCCAAGCGTTCCGAATCGAATACATTTTCGGCTCGAAAATGCGCGGCGAAACCAAAATGCCCGCAAAATGTCAAATTGCATACAATGTGCAAACATTAAAAATTATTAATATTGAATATCAAAAACAAGGAATCTAAGTGGGTTTCGTTTATATCTGACCATATAATTTTTAACAATTTAAATTTGCGAGCAATGGGTTATCCTGAAGGAGTCAATTGGAACTTTCAGATTCAGGTAGTAAGATTTATATATCTAATGAGGTTTACTTTGTCTTGTGAACTTCTTTATATTTTTTTAGCTTTAATTTAATAAATAGCAATAATCTAGGGTATTCCGACTTCGAAATTCATAATTCTTAATGCTTATTTTTTGTTACTTTTACCATTTTGTTTGTAACCAACATATATTTTTCCTTTTTTTTTAAGCGTTGCACAACAGTCTGTTGCATACAACAATGGCCTGAAACCCACCGCATTTTCATATTTCCAAGGGGGGAATTATTTATTTATTTAAAGCATGTATTTATGCGCAAATACAGCAAGAGTGCATGGGTAAAAATTGAGCTTGAAGCTGCCAGCGAGCCACTGCAATGGCACGCTTTAATGGCGACCAATGAACCGAGGGGATTTTAATGAATTGTACGTCAATTTGCATTCGCAATTGCTTCAATTCCAATTCGATTCCGTAGCCGGGTTCATTCCCCACTCTCTGCTTATATGCAGGTGTTTTTTTTTTAATTGAATGTACAAACAAGCCGGCAATTGTTGTTGCTGTTGTTGTTGATCTTCTGATAGAATTGCATTTTACGTTTGGCTCTTGGCTCTGTTTTCTCATTATTAATTGGTTTATCTGGTTGGCCGCTTGACAGTTGGTTTTTCTTTCTGCTGCTGCATTAAAAAATCATTTTGTAGGTGATGAACAGCTAAGTGAAATCGATTGCGGTCACCCAGTTCCACAGTACTGGGAGTCAATATCTGTGCGACGCATGCGGAATTCATTTCGAGTTTTTTATTGCTAACCTTATTATTGGTATTTTTAACATGTAACAAGAAAAAGTTTATTATTAGTTACTTAGGATTTTAAAGCCGAATCGGAATATATATATTATTATCATTTATTGACTTATTTATATTATTTTTTAATTCAATATTTTTATATGTATTTGTAACTCTCCTGAAACGGCAACCGCCGACATAAAACTCAGTTTCATTAGGAAATGCTCCAATTGATCATAAAAGGGCATGTTTTTTTATAACAACTTTTAAAGTAGAGGCTTTATGCTTTGACTTTTGCTTTCTACAATGCCTCGAAGAATGCCAGAGTAGAAATAAAATGCTTATATGTTTTTCTAATTTTAATCAAAAAGTAAAAAACAACATAAAAATTGCGGTTAAAATTCAGTTAAAAAAAGCTTCGTATTTTTAAATTTAACCAATCTATGTATAATACATTAAAATTCACAGTTTAATATTTCACCACGTTTTGCCGAAATTAGTGCTTAAAGTGCTAAACTTCTTAAAAGTGACTTCTGTACGGTCGCGTGCGAGTGCCTTACATTTTTGTAATAATTTTAAAAACGAATAATTGCCTAAAATCAGTCTTGGAACCAATTATACCAATATAACCAAGAGCTAAAGGTTTCAAATTTTTAAAATTAAAATAAAGTCTTGGCGCAGGTTTTTCTGCCAGTTTGAATGAGTACAAATGTAGCGTTCGACATCAGAGAATTACCTATATAATTTATTTTGATAAATCAAATTAAAAAATCTAAGTTATAAAATCATGAATTCTAGTTAGAAAAGCTTTTCTGTGTTAGATAAAATCTGCTGTTGATACTGATCAAGAATGTATATATTTAATAAGGCAGAAAATGGCTTCCTTTTCTTCATAGGAACTCAAATTATAATACCCTGCAAGGGTATACCTAATACCTATGGAAATTTAATTCTTTCCAAATATACTTTCCAGTATAATTGGATAGTTGCGTATCAATGATTAGTATCTATGACTAACCTTCCATTCATTTGTTATTATTTGTATCTTTGTAAATTATATTTCTTTATATTTTAACTTATTTCAGTTTACCCTGAACTGCCTAAAAAGCCCTCTAAAGCACATCTTTAATTCATTTAAAAAGTGTGGCTGCTCTTGGCCTGACGACCTTCAAATAACCCTCAACTTTGGTGGCGATATCTTTTCTTTTTTGTTTGCTTGAATGGCGACCTCTTTTTAGTTTGTTTGCCTTTTTCCGGCTGCTGGCATAAATAAAAATTTTCATTTGAACATAAAGATAAACGCTCACTTTTGCCGCTGTTATTTCAATTTGTCATTTGGCCAGCTGCCAATTGGCGGATGCTGGCCAACATTAACCAAAGCAAGTGAAATGAAAATTGCGCCCAAACACAAGGGGGGCTGACAATCAGCTCGTTTTTTTTTTCCTTTTTGTTCCGCGTTTTATATCATTTTCTCGGTATGAAACGTTTATTTTTTACAGACGCCGCCCTGTGGCCTTGAGTGGATTGTAAAAGACAAGCTAAGCAATGCAAAATTGCATTAAATTTTTGTTCGTTCCTTGGACTTTACGGTTATGGCCTTTGCATTGTTGCCAAGAAGCCGGCAGACGCGCGTCAACAAATTGTTTGGGTTTTCGGTTGATTATTTTGCGGCAATGTTTTTGGCTCAACAGTTTGCTGCCATAAACATTCCAAATTTTGTTTAAGGCATGAAGTCATCCTTTCACTCACAGTTTTCCATTAAAAATGCAATGAATCAAGGCCCGCAAATAGACATGCATTAATTAAAATATGACAATAAGGTCATGGGTTTTAAATATATCATAAACATATGGCGTTGGTTAAACAAAAAATTGCATTATAGCGCCACTATTCACAATAAATGTAGTGTGTCATTAAGAGAATTTATTACATGTTAATTTGTATGCACAAATTGAAAAGTTTTTGCTGGGCAAATTGTCACCAAGTCAACGAGAATTATTGTAAAAAAAAATATGCAAAGATATTTCAAAGTGCAAGAAAAAAGTTACATCCCCAGAGGCAAAGTTCGTCAAAGGTTTTTTTTTTAATACAAAAAATAATTCACTTCAATTAAGCGCAAAGTTATGGCCCGCCGGCTCTGACTGTCTGTCGCAAAAACTTGTCAGTGTCAGTGTTATTGAGAGACAAATGTCGGCAACGGAAATTTGCAAATTAATTATGAATCGAGAGGGTAAAAGGAATACACAATGTGCCGAATAACTTATGCATGAAAAGTGTACAATTTTTTGTATTAAAGTGAGTGATTTGCGAGCGAATGTAGGGCAGGCTACTACTCTCCATCCAGCACAAATTTATGGCTGGTTAACTGGGCAGCAGGGCCCAAGGGATTTTTTCCATCCCCAAGCCAGACTGTCAACTAAGTGATTTTTTATTTAAATATACGAAAATAAATGGCACAAATACGCGATACATGAGAATGAATTATGATCTGGCAGCTGCTGTGAGTGGGCGTCGCTGAAAACACTCGGCCAGAAAACCAACTAAGGCCCTCGGGCAGAACAGAAGAGGCCTTTTGCAGGAGGACATTTGCATTATGCTTCGCTCCGTCAACTGTTAATTGACTATTTAAATATTTAATCAATTTAAGAAATTTTTAATTAAATCGCCAACGCTGTTTGCAATTAAATATTTTGTCTTTTAATTGCTTATTTAATTATAAATACATATAAACATTGATTGCTTTACGTATTTCTGTGGGTGGATTTACGCAAAACATCGGCGAATATGTACGCTGTACAGACATAAATCAAATGCAAATTTATTGTTTTAATAAGCAGTTTCACATTAAATGAATATGCTGCCATTTTGCACTTTTTCAAATGTATATCTCGTATTTATTCGGCACTTTTTTTTCGCAGCAATTTAATTTGCTGATTTTCCTTTTCATTTCGTTTTATTTGACACCACTTTGTGTTTGAGTGTGCAAATTAATTGATTGAGTGTATCATCCGAACGTGACTTTCATACTCCCAATGTTTTCAGTAATTTTATAAATATTTATAATTTGTTTTGTTTTTTTGAGCAACCAGATTCGTGCTCAACTCACTTTGCAAATACAAGCGGAAACTGTTCAGTTTTGAGCTGGTGCTCATGTTTTCAAAGTAAAATCACGTTAGGAGAAAAATTAAGGTAAAATAAATGGATTTTTAATAAGCGATTACAGCTATTAAACACAACTTTTTTTCGTATTTAATCCACCCAGGACACTGGATTATCCTTTGCAGAACTTGTGGGACTTACAGCCATTGCTATTTATTTTGTTTGAATTTGAAATGCAAATTAGTGTGTGGCGCGTTTGAAACACAAATTTCAACTGACGCAACTTTGTTGAAACAATTTTCCAAATAGCCTATGAGCCCGATCCCGCAAGATAATTTACGAAAATGCTGAAAATGTTTTTAGGTTAGCCTAATGCCGCTGTCGACGTCGACGTCAGCGAACAGATATAGATTGCCCGATGCCAAAATCGCCCAAAATAATGCCAGTGTGGGAGCAGGAAAACGGGGGGCGGCAAAAACAAATTTAGATGCCAACAGCAGCGGCAGCGGAAACTGTCTGTGACGTCACCGTGCGAAAATCCGAGGGAAACTAGAAATATTGAAAGGAAGCGTAGACAGAAGTGTGCCCAGTGCCAGTTGCCAGATATCTGCCATTGAAGTCGATTCCTTTCGCTTTCTGGGTTGGCAGAACAAATTTCAAGCAATTTGCCAGCAATTATGCTAAGTCAAGAGCTCACACTTGTATCTCAAAGATACATATTTGTGCGGGTTGAGATTGTTTGCATACCTTCAGCTAATTTCCCTGGGTAACTACAGTGCTTGCTCTCGGTATTGAAAGAGTATATATAAGAGGTTGCCATGTTAATAATATTATAATAGTAAATTTTATTTTTAAATTCCCAAGAATCAATTTAAACTCAATCAAATCATTTAGATTGAATACGTATATTTTTGTTTGCCAAAAGCAATTGCTGGAAAAACTAAAATCAAAATGTAATTTCATTAAAACTTCTGCTCAAATGACAAACTTTCGCCCGCAAATAATTTGACTAAAAGCAACGCACCATCACAACAAAGTTTAGGCTTTCATTTGTCTATTTGAGTGCACTATGTGAAAATGTAATTAAATTATCTATTCAGGCGTTTGGCCAAGTTCAAGTTTAAGTTTCTGGCATTGCCCAAGGCAAGGTGCCCCATAAAATCTCTCGTCAAAATAAACATAAACAAAACTCACGGGGCGCTACCATTTCCTTTCGCACCTGAAGTCCATAAATCTCTGAAATTCTGGTCTGACCATCTCTGTTTGTTCAGTTGTGGAAAGGTGTAGGACTTTTATTTCATTGACAAGATAGAAATATCTTGGTCCAATCATCATAATTAATTTTAATATATCAAATGAATTCGTTCATCTTGAAAAACCTCAGCCTTGCGGTTTCCGCAGGTCTGGTTAGAGCCAAAGCAATATTCACGCCTCATCTAAAAAACGCTCAGAACGAATGAATAAATTTCATATTTATTTATTTCACACAAAACGAAACGAAAAACAAAATACTTGAATATGAAAATTTATGGATAAATGAACTTCACCATGAACTGTGTCCGTGGAAAATCCTCGATGAAAGGCAGCACAAACAAAATAATCTACAAACGTACACCTACGGGAAAAAATCAAAAACAGCTGCCAAGGCTGCAATCAAAATTAATTGAGCAACTCGGGGCTCAGTGTCACTGAGTGCGTGTGTGTGCATGGATTTCTATTTATTCTGCGAGTCTGTGTCAAAGTGAAGGCGTTGGCGTGGGCGTTCGTCCACCACACACAGCGACGCACAAAAAGTGGCCCACAGTCTTGGCATTGGCTGCCAAGATCTGGCAATTGAAATGGTTTTGTGTAAAAAGCATCCGATTTATGAGAACAAGATTGCGGGACAATCGGCAGGCAAGAATAATCTGAAAATGCTCTTTAAAAGAGTCAAGTAAATTCGTTATATTACTAGTTCAATCAAATAGAAATACATTTTACTCATAAAATGTAAACGAAAACATTATAAGAAGAAAGAATGAAAATATAGGAAGCAGGTGAATATTCAAAATGTGTACATTATAAGCGCCAATAGCCTTGGAATGTTCGATTTGCTTACAAAAGACCATAAAAAAAATACAAAATCTCTAATCGAATTAAAAAAATATGTTTGTTTTTAAAAAATATTTTTTATTTAATATATGTAAATATCTATAATGACATTACTTTCAATTTTGTAATGATTAACAATTAGCAAAGTACTACACAGAAAATATTCTTGCAGTAAGTCCAACCTATTTCACAGTTAAAGTGCCCCCATCCAAAATCATGGATTCATATTACTGTAAACTATAGAATAACGACGTAACGCGATACGTCTTATGACTGTTCTACAGTAAATTCATGGTTGAATTTACTGTAGAGCAGTCATAAGACGTTTTCTGCAGTAAAAAGTCCCCAACCTACGAAAATTGTGAACTACAGTAAAAACTGCAGGTTGACCCACGATTACAGTATACAGTACCGTTAAATACCTGTAATTTCCACCCAAATAAGTCCAGAAATTATTATTAAATGAAATCCTAATCCTAACTAGACCCGACCTCAGTTTATACGAAACATTCTTAGTACAAAACATTATTAATTAAATTTGTTTTTCTTTATCTTTGTTGTAAAAGAATTTTTTATTTATATATGTAATTATACAACTACAAAATATTATTGAATCACTTAAATTAGTATATAAATCTAGACTTAACATTTCTTGATCTTCACTTAACAACTAGGCTACTAGCCAAATCAAATACTAATGTTGGGAATGTGAATTCATACGATTCCAGAGAGAGAGCGAGAGAGAGAGATCAAAAAAATATATCTCTTTCTCTCTGAGCTACATAACATTAACAGTATCTTGACTGAAGCTGATAGTAATTTACAGCCTTCCAACAACAAAATATATTGACTGTACTTTACAGTAATTTAACCCACAAAAATAGTATATTCAACCTACGAAATTTGTTCTGTGTAGTAATATTATTATATAAGCCTATTATAGGTATAGAAATTATTATATCTTAAGGTATTACATTTTTTTTCCTTGTTTAAATTTTAAAACGAATAATATATATAAGAAATATACCATTTTAAACGCAAAATTCAAAATATAATTATAAAACCCTCCGTATAAAAAGTATTTTTAATTATTCGGAATATTGTAAGCACAACATTTTGATGGCTTTGTTTAGATATTGCCAATCGTATTATTATTTTTTCTTTCATCGCAATCCCAAGTCAATAGGATGAAATAATTTTGGCGGCCGCAAAGAGCATCAAAGGCGAGGCGGCACACTTTTGTTTTTTTTTCGCCAAGACAACTGACCAACTGTTGCGCATAAATAAGCAACGGAAAATGGGCTTTAAAGAATAACAACTTGGGGGCGGAACGAGAAGCAGAGCTAAGCAGCTTTGGAGGAACACTTGTCGATAATTATGTATGTTCAAGGCAGACCGCACAAAATGGAGGTCAATTGTGTGTATATCTGGACACATCCAGCAATTTTTATCTACTGCCCACAGAGAGTATACACCAGATTGGGTTTCAGCCAGGCCCTCGTCCTTATACCTTCCCATCCCTGCTTGCTTTTAGCCCAACTTCAGCTGCCTCCCACTTAACTGTGCTAATTAATTCTTTGTGCTTGGTTTGGTACGACTTTCGCTTATTTGTTCCCGGAATTTTTCGATATTTATGCGCAGAGAGCAAATTCCTTTGAATTTAAGCATTATTAAATTGTGTATTAAATATCTAGCAGGACTTTAAAGCTTTACTTTAATTTGATTCAATTTTACAGAATTTTAATTTTATTAAAATGATTGGTTAACTGACAGCAGTTGTTGGGCTCCCATTAGCCTTACTTCTGCTCGAACAGAGTGAAAACAATTTTACGTTAATTAGAAACAAACATGCTGTGTGTGTGCGAAATATGAAGTAATTAATTATGCATTTTGCCATTCGGGGTGCAACGATGCTTAGTGGTACGGATCAAATAAAGTTCCACTTATCCGCAATCCACATCTGATATATGCGGAATGCCTTCTCCTTGTCCCCCGAAAAATAAAAAGGGAACTGCCCGGATCTCAGCAAATTTACAGACCAGCTCTGCAACATTTTTCTTCTCGCTTTTATCTCCGAACATGGTCGTAAATGAATTTTGTATGCAAAATAAGTGAAATGTACATTTGGTTTAGCAGTTTTTTGTTTGCCCAGTTTGAGCTTGTGCTCGTTTCGGGTCTCCTGCTCCGCTCATCCAACAAAGATAGCTGTTTACAAGGAGTCAACAGACATGTAGGAACGATTATTTCTGTTTTATGTGCCATGAAGGCATTAAAAGATTGAAGTTTGAAATGCTGCACACCCCAGTCAGAGGTCCATGGATAAGCCATAAATGAATTTCTCTCGTCTGGCAGTTGTAAATTACGAATAAATTCTCTGGTCCAAAGGTTGAATGCCCCAGTTAGTGGGGTCCAGCTTCATTCAGTCAGTCTCGTTGTGCATGAGGTTCTCGGTATACATCTAAACACTCCCTTCGATGACCGTGCAGCTGGAAATTTATCTTTGCTCGGTGCCAGCAAATGCTAAACAAACAATTTTCAATTTAAATAATTCTTTCTGCATATCTTGAACACTGTTTGCCAACTCCCCGTTCCTCCTTGACTTCCGAATAGTTGAGTATATATTAAAAAATAAAAATACAAAAATATGGTAACGGGCAAGGCGAAACGCGCAAAAATATTCTAGCCGCGGGCATTAAAAGGCAACACGCAAACAATTTGTGATATAAACTCATAAAAATGCACAAATTTATATACAGGGAAAAAAGCCCGAGTTTATTTGCTCTATATGCAGTGTTCTCCGATTCTATTCTATTTTGTTATTATTTTTTTTCTGCTCTGGCTGCTATCTTTACCAAGCATATTTTACCCCGGGCCTGTTTACTAATAAGGCAGCCCCAACCCACAGCCCGTCGCCACCCACCGAATCCCCCGATTTGAATTGTAGATTCAGCTCACACTTGGTGTGCAACGTGTGCAGCGTGTAAACAGTTTCTGGATACGAGTATCAGTTTCGCTATTAGTAAACATTTGTATTTCTCTATTCTCAGCTCTCAGCTCGGTGTTTTCCAACCAAATTTGCCACTCATTTCCGGTAGGCGTTTGGTGTAGGATCGTGGAAAAGTCTTCGTCGGCCTGGCTCGGGCCTATTTGCCGGAATTCTGGCACAAATTTAATGACAGACAGCATGTGTTGCGCATCGACTTCGAGCCCATTGAATGAACGCCTTCTGTATCCGAAAATGAGTGGGAGTGTATGGTGTTTTTCTTGTGTGCATATCGAGATGTAGCTTATTTTTTCGCCCAGTTTGTTTCATGTTCTGCTTGCTGATGTTTAATTTCTCGACATTCATTAACTTTAACTGTCTACATGAGATTTTTACGGTGTGTTTTATTTATTATTCTCTGGCGTCGATCTGAAAAAATAAACTCAAACCGCAAACTGTGCCACAGATTTGTTGTTTCTGTAAGTTTTATGTCTTCTAAAATGATTAAACTCATCTTGTAGTCTTCAAAAAGCAACCAAAACATTTTATGCTACTGTTTATAATGGAAAACTAAACTCGCACATAATTTATTAGAGCTTTAAAAAGGTTATTAAAAGTTATATTTGTGTTTTTTGTTTTTCTCAAATTTTAAATAAATCATGTAGCTTATGTTTTTATATAGAAATATTGTTATTGTTTGCCATGAATATATTTAATTTTGGCTCTTTAAAAAAACAATATTCATTTATAAACTGATTTTTTCGTGGCTTTGTTTGTTTGAAATACTAAACGATGTTGGTGCAAGGTGTTGATCTTGTTATAGAAATATTTTATATAGATTTTCAGATTTTTATGGTAATTAAACAATTTTCGTCGAATATTTAAGCTCATATGTTTTTCCTTATCCCAAAAACGTTTAATTTTGCATAAAATATAACACTGTGCATGTGGCATGGCAGAGAGTTGGCTTGTATGTGTACAAATATTTGGGTGGAAAATCGAAAAGGACGAAGGAGGACACAGACACTTTCGGCTGATGGTAATATGTTTGTTTGTTTGTATGTACATGCAAATGAAATTTCCTTGTTCCTCCTTGCAAGCAAGTGCATTACTTAAAACATGCATGAGCCAAGCCATCTTTTCCACCTCCAGCATCTTGGGGAAATGTGCGTGTCTGAGTGTGTATCTTTGTAATCACTTTATTTTGCATATGTGAACTACGTTAAGTGTACGAACGAGCGGGCGAGTGTGTGTGTGTGGGAGTAAATAAATTGCAAAAATATTTTTAAGGTTGCCACAGCCACGTCGCTCCCAGATTCTCTGGACAGCATCGTGTACCTAGAGAGAGAAAGGCTGTCAGTAAATGAAATAAAACTAAAGGAAAGTGGAAAACTCGAGCAGGAGACTGGAGACGGGCTCAGGGATTTGTAAAATTTATCGTAGACATCATTATGCGACAATTTCTCTAGCTTACACATACGCTCCTCCACGTCGAGCAGCCGATGTTGCTCCTGTTCCTGCAACATCCTGGCAACAGCAGCTGCAGCATGCGAGCTCATCTCGCATATCCTGGAACTGGCAGCTTTGCATTTCACGTTTTACATTGGCAAAATCGCTTTTAAAATGCAAAAAATCCAACAAAATAGAAAAAAAAAACATGAAAAACCCGGCTAAATTATTCAAAACATAAGCAAGCCATGATATATGGCAGGAGACGGCAAGCTAAAGGCGAAATTGCAGCGGGAGGTGGGGTGCTCCTGGCAGATTACGTTATTCCCCTAATTGATTGTGCAGGATTAAACTAGAGCCAACAGGAAATGGTTGCAAATGGCAGTGTGTGCGTGTGCACTGCTTGATTGACTTCCAAATTGCTTGCATACTTTCAGGCTGCCGAAGGTTTATTAGATTCAAAAACCATCTCAATCTTCAATGTCTTAAAAAACTTTGGATAAGGCATATTTCATCAATCTAACAGTATTTTTCTTCAATATAAAATCAGTTTGAGTATTTTAACTTGGCTGTTGTCACTTCAAATCTATTTTAAGCCACTGAAAAAGGTTAAATACTGTTTATTTTTAGACACATTTTATAATTTAAAACGTAAATTAACACATTCATCTCTCTAGTACTGTGCTTATATGAAATTTATCAACATTTTTCAAGTATTCTCCGCCAAAAGGTGTCCTTGTCTCAAGTTATTTAGCCAAAAACATTTTGAGTGGCCATTAAAACAATTACGGAGATAATTTGAAGACATATCAATAACCATCCCGTGCATATCCCAGAGTCCAGAGTTTACCTACTTGGAGGCGAAGAAACCCATTAAGCAAATAAACTTGCGTAGAGTGAAGGCGGATGGCAGACAAACCGCACAACATTATCCGGGATGCCTTCGGTGGGAGCCCTACTCAGCCCCTGACAGCCATAAAAACGTGCCAAATGAATCATTATAAATAACAATAAACGGGACGTAGGCCATATTTTAGGCATAATAGCTAATAAAACACACACCAAAGTGGCCAGCAGGCCGAACGGCAGGCTGGGAATGCCTTGGAATCATGCAAGCCTAACAGAACCGACGTGTCCATGTCCGACTACATTTAAAATGATAAAGGCAGGCCCAAAACCGACAGGCGGTGGGGGAAATAAATAAAAAAAGGTTGCTATGCCTCAACAATAAAGCCAAGAGTCCGAATGGAAAACAAAGGCAGCCGCCGGAGAAGTTGAGCGAAACGAGAAGCAGGCCTGATTCCCGTGTTCATCCAGGCGACGAATGCAGCACCTTTCACCTTCAGGGACAGATAGAAAAAACAGTGCACAGAGAATTATTATAACATATTATAAATTTATAATGAAAATATGTAAAGTATTCAAACTTAAGCTTGCGCATGAATATAAATGATTAGCCATTAAGTCAGCTTAATATTTAAACTAAAAAGTATTCAAATTTTCAGCTTTTTCTGAGATCAAAATCAAGCCAAGATATTCCACAGTGTGGTAAAATCAGTGGAAAAACAAGAGGAGAAACCAAAACAGGAGGCGAGCAGAAAGCTGACGCGGTCAGCGGCTGTTTGCTCGTATATTTCACGCTCGAACGTCTTTGGGGTCACACAAATCCGATTTACATGCAAATAAATAAAATTCATGTCGAACTTCGAGATGCAGACAATAAATTTTTGAGTGCGCTTCACTTGCCCGGGCAAAAAGCATGAAAGGGACCAAGGAGGAGCAACTGAAACAAAAAGTATGCGAATGAAATGCTGAAACAGAGTGCAGACCAATCGCCCGGGAATCGCCCTTTAGTACGTCCTCCGACCCACCCCACCAACTCGTCCTTTGCGAGGACTACGCGCTGTGAAATTGTATTTATAATGAATCCAATGTGATATGCCGATTTTACACTCCTCTGGCTTACATTCCGGCCACTTGACATTCGTGGAAATGAATCGCGAAAATTGCTCCAGTCTTCGTCGTACTCGTAGACTTCAATTTCAACTTTCGCCGGCGGCTGCAAGTTATGCAAACCATTTCAATAAACTCATCAAATTCCTTGGACGGCAGCGAATGGATGCGCTTAATTTTACGGTTATAAAACGCATAGCCGCAGCAGTAATGAAATAATAAAAATGCCAAATGCGAAACTACAGCAACTAATAATAAAAGCAAATAACGGGCCATCATATAAAAAGCGATTACATTTTGATACCCTTTGTCGCACTTTCTGGTGAGTTGTTGCTCTGCAGATGTAGTCTTTTCCGCATTTTCTTGATTTTTGTTTAAAGTTTTATCATAATTGCCTTTGCCCCGAATCCATCCATCATTTCTGCTTACAGGGCATCGTCTGGTCGTAGCCCAAAAACACCGACATACTTTATGCTTGTTTTATTATTTTAAAACCTTCTGAGTCACTGGGAGCAACGAAAGAGAATTTTCTCGGCTGTCATTTGTTGGTGGCTCCGCTGTTGTATAGGTAAGCTGCCCCCAGCCTTGCTTTCCCTTCTCCGAGCCCCAGCACCCCCGCAATGTTGTGATGAGAATGTAAATTACCCGGAAAATGCGACATATATATGCTCACAACAGCAGCAACAACAGCATCAGCATCGCCAAGGACAACTAGAAAAGGATACACTAAAGTTTATTTGTATCTTGCCAAAGTCTTTTTTTATATATTAACAAAAACTTTAATAAATATTATTAAATTCATATAAGTTCGCGAGGTTGCAAAACATTATGATAATTTGATTAAATTCTTTATTTTATATTTTAAGAGTCATATTAATATTCTGTGAAAAAATAAACTAGAAACTTATAAAAGATACTTGTCTCATTTCTTAAAAAAAATATTTTAACATAGTTCAAACTCCATCGCTAGCTCCTAATTCCAATTATTTGTTAGCTCTTTCTAAATATATAATTTATATCAGAGTGTACACAATGTTAGCCAGGTTGGGGCGATGGGGAAGCCGAAATTGGGGCGTGGCTGTTGCCACAAATGGCTCCCGCTGTCAACTAAAGTGTAAAAAAATGGCAAGTTGAGCGTTGAAAGCGACGGAAGTCGTCCCCACAATGCAAGTGGAGCAGATGCCGGTACCAGAATGGGTGAGGGTGGGTGTGGGCGGAGGTTGAAAACAGGAAGAAAGCCGGGGTCGAGGTCTTGGTCTTGGCTCTTGGTCGTTGCTCACCATCCTGACAGCAGACAACAATGTAACATAATGGCGGTAACATTGAGTGCCTACATAAGTCCTTTTAATTTGAATATTTTACGGTGGCAACTTAGGTGCCGCCCCTGTCCCACCCCTTCTCCCACACTCACACACAGGGGCAGGTGTGTGTCAATTCATGGGCTTGTGTGTGATTTAAGACGCCATTGAAGAAAACTTGTCGACTGAATTGCGCCTAAAATGGCGAAGAAAGAGGCGAAGAAAAATAAGGCGGAGGGAAACCAGAAAAAAACCTTTAGCACGTGTTGTAATTGTCGAGTGTCAACGCGGAAGTGTACGTGTGTCACCGTCAGCCGGAAACGGAAATGGCAACAATGTGCCCTGCTGCCGAAATGAAAAATTAAAGTTATCGCAGTGTCATTAATGTCGATGTCAGCCAGGATTTTTCCCTGTCTCACTGCTTCCTGTACCGTTTTTGGTTTTTATCGCGGGTTCATCCGTGTGACCCCTGACACTTAGCCGTTAAGCCTCGTGTTTGTCTATGCTGTTAACGCGACAGATAGGCATGTCTTCGAGGCTGTCGAAGGGGACTTAACGTTTCCCAGGGGGGTTAACCAAGTTAACATACAAGCCGAAATTCAAAAAGCAACCACCTCAACCTGATGGCCATATAAAGTATCTCCTGACTTTACATGTACATGTGTACTACAATCATGGGGAAGGAATTTGGTTCTTTATACAAATTGAGCTTTCCTCCGTCACTAAGTATATACATTTTTTTAATTTTTAAACTGAGATAAAAAAATTATGTTTTAAAAAACAAGCTTAAATAATATTTTTTAATTTTCATATATATGTTTTTATTCACCTTGCTATTTAGTTACTACATTGGTCCTTCGAGCCGGATATAAAGATTTTTTGTACATTGAAAGAAGTTAATAGTTATTTAAATGTGAACAAAATGTTTACTTTACTATCAAAGTATAAAAATTATATTTGTATGAATTCAGTTTTCACAAGACCACAGTTTTCACAAGACCACAGACTTTAAATGAATGCTGGTCAAAATTTGGCGTGGGTCACAGCGAAATTAGTTTCCATTTGTAACTATGACGACTGAAATTCCTGTTTTCGCATTGCCTTTGTGCGATTTTCGTGGCACTTTAAAGCGGAGTCAAATATAACAAGCTATTCAATAATAACAACAACCGAGCTCAGCGCACGTGTGCGATTGCCTTTTCTCTGTGTGTGTGTGCTTTTCAGGTCCCAAAACTCAATAAGGAAAAACTCACAGGACGCACACAGACACCTCGAGGTTAGTCAAACATATTGGAGTAGGAGACAAGTCGGATGGAAATGGAAACGGGAATGCCTGGCAACCAATAGACGTGTTCATCATACGCCACGTAAGCCGGATATAATAATAAAAGGCAGCGAGGCTGAACAGGGAAACGAAAATACTCCACATAAAGACAACATTAAAAAAGTCAGAAAAACAGGTAAACAAACGGAACGACACGAAACGACGGCTTTTGTCGCTTCGAGCCAAGAAGCTGTCTCTTTACTTTTAATCCCCTGCACAGTAAAAATAATTACGGAGCACACAATTTTTCAGTTCAGTATTAAGATTTGGGTATTTAATTGCAAATTTCTACATGAAATGAAGTTAATTAAAAGTTTTTGTAAGAAATACAACAGTGAGAAAATAAAAACTACATATTTTTTGTAAAATAATGATAATTTTTTCCCGTGCTTGGTGTTATTTTCGACTACTGCGTCTTAGGTGAAATGCAAGCTGTGTAATAAAACGTGTCGAAGAAAGTCTTTGGCGAATTTCATTATCGGAACTTTGTGGGGGAAATAATAACGTTGATCTGCAGCAGTTGATTTTGAAAGGCATTTGTTTAACCATCGACTCCCGGATACTTCGCTTAATAACCTTCCGCTGGCATCGATACATCAAGTGGTGACAGTGACAGGTGGCGGCTTTCGCTGCAAATCCAGGTAAATTAATCATTTTTGCACGAATTCAATTAAGAACTCAGGGCCAGGAAAATCGCGCGTGTGTCAAAGTTTCCGTGAATCAGAGCTCAGGGCTCAACTCGATTTTCCCCAATGCTGAATTTTCCACACACATCTCCATCTACATTCACTGGGGGAAGTTTAAAGTCCATTTCGTGCATTCGACAGCCTTCGGAAAATCCAAGCGAAAAGCGTTCCTCTCGCATTTGAATGCCACTTCAGGCCATTTTGGTGTTGGGCCCACTCGTACTCATTCCACTCTGGCCAGCAGAGTCCAGTTACTCTCATTCTGGTATCGGATTCCGTTTGGTTGCCGGCAGCTTTCAATTTCATCCCCATTGGCCACTTACAATAGCCAAATAGAAGGCTGAGTTCAAGAAAAGAGATGCTAGTGAAGTAAGCTGAACCGATTCCGTTTTGGCTTTTCGTGCCAAGTGTTTTATTCAATTTTTTATGAACACGCGGCGTATACGTAATTTAATCTTGCACTTGCTTCCGTATTCACTTTGCAGCTTCGTTTCCCAATATCACTTGTGCATTCTCATTAATCCGTTAAGCTTGGGTCGTTAAAGTGCTTTCGATATTCGGTTCTAGTTTTACGACGGTTACTCAAGGAAATAAATTCATTTGTTTAATGTTAAATTAATTTCTTGTATATTTATTATTATCAGAGCATTTGCAGAGCATTTCCTTTATTAAAATTGAAAGAAATATAAAAATATCTATTAAATCAAGGAAACTAAACATAACATTTTATACATATAAATTAAGCAAATGTTTTAGGTAGTTCATTGTTTTGGTCAAATCTCTTGTAGTTTCTTTAAAAGAATCTTAAAGGTTTAGGGAAATCATTGCTTTTCAAATTCTATTCCACATTATTTTTGCACAGCAAAAGCATTTTAGCATTAAGCACCTGTTCAGCGATCATGTGGCGCCATGTGGCCAATGAAATTCCGCATTTTTATGACTCGAAAGCATTCACATATTTGCACATCAATGAATCGCTTTTACGCCTGGTTAGCTCAGCATTTTATTGTTGCACCTGATGTTGCATTTCCGCCGCATGCGTTTTCCAGCGCACTGTGGCAGAAGAGCCCGGGCGTTAGACTTTGCGTTTAGACTGACAGCTGGAAAGGTGTGGCCACGGTTAGGAATATTCTTGGGCTGCCAAATGGCTGGCTAAGTACACACTTGACGGCAGCAATTGAAAGAGGGGTCGGAGTGAGATGTCCTGCATTTTAAACAACTTTGAGAAGTACAATTGAAAAGCAGCGCGGACGTGGTCCTGCAGGAGGCGAAGCTGGCAGCTGGCAATGGAGCCCGAATAAAGCGGGGAAAAGTGTAATTTAATGACCGACAAAGGAATACTTTCACCTGGCCAAAGTAAAATGGGGGAAACAATGCCAAGTCAGATGCAACATCCTCCTGCGAACTCGCACCAGCACCGAACCTCCCGAGCTCCTTGCACCAAATTGCATTTTTCTCGTTATCTCCGACTCTCGCCATCCCGCAGCATTCTGTCCGAAAGCCAAAACGAGCAAAACGTACAAAGTTTTCTTTCGCAATTTGTTTTGTTTGCTTCTTGCTCCGTTCATTTTGTAAACAGCATGGAAAATTGCACAAAACTTTGGCCAGCAAAAACACAAAGTTAAAGGTGCTCCCATGGATTGGATAAATCAGGGCAATGAGGAGCAGACCGGAGCCCCGGGCTGCCAAGTTCTCAGCTTCGCAAAGGTTCCCAGCCAGCAAGCCGCACCAGATTGATAGACAAACAGACCAGACCGAATGACCGATGCAGCTGCTTTTCAATGGAATTGGCCGAGACAGCCTGGCCAGCTCACAGCTGGCGGTTGTTGATACATGAGCAACATTTCCAAGCACAGATTCGAGCGTAAGAAATTGGATTTTTCAAATGGAAATTGACTTTTCTTTCTGACTTTCGGATGCAGGCAAAAAGCAGCCGGGGCAGCGCAAACAAAGGTGAGATGGCAGGCAACATCGGGGGTTCCTTTCATGTGGCAAATTAAAGATCCCGGCTGATCGTTCCTAATTGAATAGAAGGGAAGTGTGCAATTCTAAGAAAGCTACAGTCGAGTGCACAAAAATATGCATCTTTCCAATAAAAACTGTACTTTGTTAGAGAGGGTAGCACTATCACCGGTCTTATCTGACTATTTTTAGAATGTACATATTGATTTATCTGTATACCCTTCCAGGGTATTACCAATTTTGTCGGAAGTTTGCAACGCAAAGGATTCATTTCCGACCGTATTAACCGTATATTCTTGATCAGCGTAAAAAGCCGAGTCGTTATAGCCATCTGTTCGTTTCCACGGAAACTTGTCCCTTTCCGAATTAAGCTTTTCATTAGTACCATATATAAATCGAAACGGACCAGATCGGATGACTATATGGGCATTTCCACAGAAAGGTCAACCGCGGCCAAAACACTAAAACTTCTCTAAAATGTTTTTTTTCCAACATAGTAACATTAGGAAAAGGCCAATTGATTAAATTTGAACGGCTTTATCATATTCTAAAACAAATTTCGAAATATTCGAATGCATATTCGCGCAAACACGATTTTTCATTATTTTGATGAAAAACATCATAAAAATGGGCCTGTTTTCTTTTGATAATTACATCCAAACCGAGGCACTAACTGTTGACTGTTGTTAACTAACATCACTAGAAGAATGCAAAAAGTCGAAATAAAATGGATATATGCTCTTCCAATTTACTTATAATAGTAAAAATTACATGCAAATTATGATGATAAAAAATGTCGCGTGCAAATCTGATTAAAATTAAATAAAAAATAAACTACGCTATATTTCTGATTGTAAATTAAAGCATATGAAACTGGCATTACTGCATCACATTTTAAAATTTGTTTCATTAAAATAATCCCTACCGTTTCGCTGAAATCAGTGTTTAAACAGCTCGCCGCAAAAGTGACTTCTGTTTTTGTCGCGTGCGAATCCCTTATTTTTTTTTAATTTTCAGAAATTTAATCAAACACTCAAAATCAACATTTGCACCAATTATAGTCCTAGGCAAGAGCTATAAGTTAACATTTATAAAAACAAGAAAGGAAGCTAACTTCGGCACGCCGAAGTTCGTATACCCTTGCAGATATTATTTCATTACATTTTACCTATACTTATTATGTTTACAGTTTGACAGTTACAGTTTTACATTCACACCTTTACATTTTCTCTACATCTACCGATCGCTCCTATGGCAGCTATATGATATAGTTGTCCGATTTTCATGAAATTTATACCAAAATTCTAGAATAATAAAATAAGCTTATATCTCAGAGTAGATGAAAATACGTTGGAAAACAACGAAGTTATAATTTGTTTCCTATTAATTTCCCGATCGTTTCTATGGCAGCTATAAGATATAATCGTCCGATTTTCATAAAATTTTTATCAAAATTCAGAAATAATATAAAATGACCATATCTAAAAAATGGTGCAAAAATGTTAAAAAACAGCAAAGTTATAATTTTTTTTCTAAAAATT